>JASAND010012937.1:0-41992 GCA_030248195.1 Trissonchulus latispiculum
CAATACGCCTACGCATATTAATAACTGCTATTCTCGTGTACTGTCAACCTTATTACTGTTAGTATTATTACAGTTATCATTATTAAACTGTTCTGTTGTGTTCTACTATTGAACCTGTCTGATAGAATATACAGTCCTGATCCGGATTTGGATTCGTATTCCCTCTATAAAAGTAAGTGTTTAAATTGAACCCTTGGACCCTACAAAGAATCAGCTGTCATCATCACCTGTTCTCGATTTGATAATCTAGAACAGAGAATCAGTGCTCATTGTTACTGACCTGATTCATTATCTTATAAAAGCAAGTGTTGACCCCGCTTGCTGATCACTTCCAGTGGAACCCCTACCTATACCAAACGGACTCACGAAGAAAGACCCCTATCCAGGTCGGCTGCAAGGAATCCTTGATTTTGGACACACCACCTTTCAAGGATCTTGTGCTTAAGTTTACCATATCTCGGTAGACGTGCTGACCTTCCGTGTTATCTGAAGTGGTTGTTACCCCAAAGTCAGATCCGTTAGACCCCGACGGAATAGCATTATATCAGAGCGAGATCAAAATCCAGATTTAAATCACTTCATTACAAATTGTTACCAGTCGTGAAACGTCGATAGAAAAACACTGTAGAGTATGCCGACATCGGCTTTTTATTTAGCGCGGCAGATACTGCTTCTCAAGGCGTGAGTATCAGTATATTCCTGGGTTTCTATTGTGAAAGGTTGAAATCAGGATTGAAAGATGTGAAGAAAAGTGTCCAGGGCGGGGAGCGAACCACCGAGCTTTGGATCTTCAGTCGAGCGCTCTACCACGCCGCCGGTCGGACGTCGAGACCAGATTATTACGCTGATTTCAACCCTTTCTGGGTTTGCTGATACTTAGCACTTGGATGTAACCTATAAGGTAAGACTGGCCACGGTGGAACTGTAAGGGATGTGCTCAAAAATCAAAGCGTATATGCGGTTATTTTGATGCGTTTTCCTAGAAGCCGCATATACGCTTTGCAACAGAGAAAAATGCGCTTTCTTCTACCTAAAAACCTTTATGCTAACTTTTTGCAATCCTACTGCGTTTTTCATCAAACTACAAAGCAAATGCAGCCTTTCTGACTGTACACACTTGTTAAAAAAGTCGTCAAACGCGGCAATGTTTTGGTTATGTTGACCCAACACAATCAAAAACCACAGCAAAAACCATGAAGCGTATATGCGCTTAAATATAAGGAAAAGTGCACTTTAAAAGCGTATATTAAACCCGCATATGCGCTTTCAGAGCGCAAGAATTTTGAGCTCATCCCTGAATTCGACTAGTCTGTAAGCAAGGTTAGGACTGGGAGGTGCAGGTGAGGTCAAATCATCAAATTAGCGAAAGGAAACGTCTCACCTTGTGCAACATATCTGTAGTAGTCAGGTCGCTGCTCTGATTCAGTACCTGAAATGTTGAAAACAAAAAAGCTTCCACACACTGCAAACAGTTTCCTAGCAGTTAGCAGTCAGTCAGGTTATGACACGAAGTTCTGTCATTCATTCGAATAATAGACGCAAAGGTTCAAAGCTCACAGTGTAATATAATAGAGCCGAGCTGGCTATCCATCTTGGACAACCAGGCAGGAGCTCCAGGGAATACCTAGTTCCTCCTGGGTAAAAGCGTTGGCTCTCTCCTGTTTCGGACTAAGGTTTTTAGTGACTGCAGGCAGGCGTTTTTCATTATTTCTCCATGTTTGATGGAAGAATATGTTATAGCTGCCAGGAGCAATGTTCAGAATGTAGTTGGTCCGTTTTGAATAGTAGGTATAAATTTTGAATAATGCTTTTTCATTTTTGGAGGAAATAGTCTGAATGTTTATTTGGCATACACTTTGGGGCTATTGATGTGATTAATTTGAGCAAAATTTGAAAAAATGTTAGAAGGTAGATTTTTTGAAACAGGAATCTGGCACTAACCTTTAAATTTTAAAGCACATTTGGAAGGACTAGTTGACAGAACTAATTTTTATATTTTTGTTCAAATATTAACGCAGGATCGGATCCTGGGTGACTCCTCACCTAAATATGCCTATTAAAGGGGGGGCTTATACCTTGAACCCAAATTTCCATAGGGCTCTTGTCCCATCAGCATCAATTACGGTAATGTTTCGCAGAATTAATGATAACAGTAATACAAATCGACAGTGTTTCAAAAAGTCAACAAAAATTCAAACTTTAGGTCAGTGTTCATGGAAAATTAAAAATTAACCAAAAGACTCTAAGTTTTGAAATTTTAAACATATAACGCGAAAACCTATTTTTCGGTCATTTTCGCTTACCCCTTGCCTAAATTGTACATCTCCCTTGCTGCTGACGGAGATAGGGCTTGTACCTTCTGCGGGCTGGGAGGGCACTAGGTTCCCCATACCTCACTTGTTAAGCCTATTATGAGCTTTAAAATGATCCATAGATGAAGTAAATTTGTTCGTTAGACATCGGTTACATTATTCTATTCCTCTATCAAATAGCTGGGGACCCTGTTTGGTTATTATGAAATTGCTCTTCCTTATGAGAGATTAGCAATGGTAGTAGGAGACCTAGCACCGCCCGTACGAGTTTGCAAGAAGGTAACTGTAATCATTATTGTTCGAAAAAGTTATATTAGCCTCTTGATTTTAAGTCGATTTTGCCAAAACAATGAAAAAGTTATTAAACTTAAGGTGCTGGTTTCCTTTCGGGTATTTTTCATTCTCACGACTTTAATCCTTTACTAAATTAGCTAAAACTTACGGAAAAGGCATTTTCGTGGTTTTTAACCATCTTGAACCAGTCCCGCAATTTTAGGTAAAAAGATAAAAAATGGACATTTGGACTTATTCTCACACCAGTCCATAGAGCCAGCGGATTGATTGTAATGGCTGGAAAGAGGGCATCAATATGAACATTCTTGCTTTTACAATAGTTGAGTTATCTGAAGTGGTTAAGTCAGTAGATGCCAAAAACAATTTTTTGGGTCAGAAAATGGCCATTTTCGAGAAATTCAGTTTTTTTCAAAATTACTACCACATGTTAAGGACAATGTTGGTTTATTTATTCCCAATCGATACAAAATGCACATTTTATGAATGCCTATTAGCCGGACTTTGTTGCTTTAAGCTAGACATTTAATCAAAAAACCATTTTGGCAAACTGCGATTATTTGGTTTTGAACATCGATTTCTCAAAAACTACCCGATGGATTCGAACGAGTTTTAGCAGGATGCAAATTCGCACTATTGTGGAGAGTCGTTTTTCTGGGTTTTGGTTAAAACGTTTCCAGTTTCGAGAATATCCAATGCAAAGTTGGGAAATTTAGTGTCTCTGCGAAATTTCGCTGATTTTATCAACCGCGAAGTGACACTGAGCCAAATCCAAAAAAAGTCTCATTATCATTGACATTGATAGCTGTCAAATCTTAGCTTGTTCTATTAAAATTTTCTTTTTTCCCAAGAAAAAGAAAAAGAAAATGAAAGAAAATTTAAAGAAAATTTTGTCCCCTCAAAAAACAGCATGGCTATAGGTTATTCCAAAGCTTTCTTCAATCTTAACTGACACCTCCTACGGACGACTATTACACCAAAATAACAGAACAGACCTGTTAGAGCAGTTCTTTTCCGTCGTCCTTGGGTGGGAGGGCACTTCTGTGCAGAGCATTTGCACAAACCCGACTCGCAACCCTTGTACTCAGTGTAGAAGTCTACATTTTGGAAGAACTTGATAAAAGGTCCACACAGCGCTTCGCAATCCGACATCTCCGTGCAGCCGCTTTTTTCTAAAATATTAAAACATCACATGTAACAAGGCTCAGTGTAACCGAATCATGCTACAACCGCGTGCGTACAATTGCATTGCAGGGATTTGAACTGCAATATCTCTTAGCAGGATTGACTGGACCCTAGGAATTTGTCTTGTTTTTGGACACATATGGGGTATGTATATATATTAGACTCGAAAATGAGCGAAACCGGTGTCTATAAAATTCAGTAAATTCATTAGTAAATTCAGACCATTCAGTAAAAAGCTGCACACTGGCTTCGTTTCTCCATTCAATTTCCGGCAGTAAACCTGGAAGCTGATAAGGAACAGGCATAAACGTACATGCATTCTCCGGATATCAGACATAGGGCCGATCGACACACAACAACAATAGACGGATTTGGACAGACCAGACCACAACTTTGACCGTATTTAGCTTTAAGAATTGCAAACTTACTATCAACGTAGTAGTCCTGTTGGAAGCATTGTTCGGCTGCTACGGTGACTGAAAATAAACCGGAACAAACTAAAAATCCTGACTCGCCATAAGAACTGTTGCAATTTCAGCAACCCCCCCCCCATAAAACTTTGAATAAAACTAAGCTAACTAACTAAGCAACATGGCCCATTCTTACAGGGGTGCGAAGTTAATATCTCTAGAAAGCGTTTAAACCTCCACATTATATCAAGAGTATGCCACCGGGTAGGTACGCTCTCACTCCTGTCAAAGCACCAACTATGTTCTGCACCCTAACGGCTAACCCCTCCTCCCGCAAATTAGATCCTAATAACACATCCGGCAATTCAGTACATGGTCAAAATGGCTCAAGCTCCCTTGTTTTGTTACCATACATGTGCTGGTGGGGTTTCTTCACCCCCCAGACCTGGAGCTCCCCCCCAGAGGGGTCCCTCACCCTCTCCCCCAGAATCCTGGTTTTTCCGGTTTTTTGGGCAGCCGGCCGCTCCAGTTCACCCCCCCCCCAGAACTTCCCCTCCTGCACATGTCTGATTGTTACGTGTTTAAGGGGTCCATCATGAAAAATCCTTTAAGATGGCGGGCGGACTCTTATAATTTTCTCACATAAGTTAGTCACATTATGTCGTACATTTCAAGTTTAAATTTTGAGTTGTTTCGTTCAGTTCTCCGAAAGTTACGAACCATTAACCGAGTGCAATTTGAATATCAGCGGAAACAGACAGCGAAGTTACAACATCGATACAGGACCACTGACTGACACGTCTACTATTATGAGACATGTATAACAGCCCTCAACTTAAAACAGAGAAGCTTCTTACAAAAGATTGCATCATTGTAAATTATTTTACATTTTTAAATATACTGAAAAATCACTGTTTTGTGATATCGGGATCTGAGGCTTAAGATTACATAACCCTTAGGAACTGTCTCAAAATTGTGGGACTGAAAATGCGCATATTGGGATCGTATATACGATCTGTAAATCGCATATACGATTTATTAATGCGCATTTAGTTTTTTCTGTCAAATGCAAGAATTTCAAAACATTTCCAAGTTTTGGCTCAATAAAAACAAACCGTGCGCAAGTATCCTAAAGAACTATACACTTTCATAGCTGTAAAGCTAACAGTTTTGCTTGATTCATATGTTTTTACAAAATATAAACAAGTTCTTCCACTTTTATGTGAATGAGGTTTAAGGTGAAAAAGTCGCATAATACGATTTGTTAAATCGCATCTCGCTTTAAGAAAAATACGTTTCATAAGAATCGTATTATACGATATTTATTTTGAGACAGTTCCTTAAATACACAACCTATTTTAACACGTTTAATCATCTATTAATAATATTAACACTAATCACCTATTAATAATCTTAATGGACAAGCCGGTTCAATTTTACCCAGTACCAATTTTATCTTGGAGCAAGCTTTACCATAACAAAACTGATAAAATGCAAAAAACTACATTATCGTTTGCCGAAAAGCGTAGAATTTCAACCAAATTAGGAAATAAATGCTCAAACCAGGCACTAGGTTCAAATCCTAAAACTGAATACCGGCTGAAAACCAATGTATTTATCGTCCCAAATGAAGATAACTGCTAAGTAAAGCTTTTTATAGACACTATATAGACATAGTGCTTGCTTACCAAAAATTCCAACCAGACCAACAATTCCCAGTGCATTCATTGTGTCGGTTGTTGTTGTTTATGATAACTGAAACTAAGAGTAAATAAAATTGAATAAATATGTACCAGATTAGTTTTTGAGTGTCTACGTAAAATGGCACTGGTTCGAGGATTGGAGCAAAAAAGTTACATCCAGTTGTGGGCAAAGAAATTTGGATTTTTTCTAGTCGTTCCTATCTATGCTTAGTAACAGTGCAAAGACTGATGTTTCTTTACTGCATACGATTTGACTGTACCGCTGCTGCTGTACATGAAGCAACATCTGTGATTGCTAGGCTCACCAAAGTCAGTCTTAAAATCTCCAGGCATAATTTAGGCAGAAGTCTTAGCCCCTGCAAGAGGACATTGCAACTGCAAGTACTGTTATTTAATTTTACTACCTAAATTAGTATCCGGGGGTTAGCCTAATCCCCCTGATTTATTTCCGAATTTTCCCCTCTTCTGAACCTGAGAGGAGCCCCCCGTAGATTCTTCCACTAGCCAACTTCCCTTTATATTTCTGGTCCCTGGTTCCCTGGTTGCCGTCTGCTATTGTCCCCCGATACTTAATCCTTCCCACCAGGTGCCCCCCTAAATTTTTTAATAGACGAGGTCATAAGTCACGACGAGCCGCTTGGACTTACAATTTCCTGAGCGATTAAGTTAGCGTTCCTTGCGCCAGTCCTAGTAGTGGTGTGAACATCTGTGGTTTAATTCCCGACTCAGCCATTAGATAAGGCTGACATTTCCTATTTCTGATTTGCTCAGTAATAGACATTCGGTAGTATCTAGGTTTAAGCTTTAAGAGTTACTCGGAATCACTAGCTCTAGTACAAACTGTAAAAATATGTAGAATACCTTACTACCTACAGTGCTGTCCTGTTAAACAGGTGCAATACCCACATACCAGATTGTGCAAACCAGTGCTCGCGATAGAAGCGCAATCAGGAGCCGTTCAGTGGAAAGTTTCCAGACACAAATGATACTCCTACTGCAGAATTAGAGCTTTAAGTTGGCAAAATTTTCTGGACTATAACAGGTTTTAGTAACTATAATACTGCCAACCATAGACTATAACCAGTTTTTAATCGAGTCATGTGCCGTGCCTGGTTACGACAGCGTTTTCATCCATCTCAATTCAACTACAAATTCTGACATGGATTAATGTGAAGGCGATGTTGGATTCAAAGTCCAATAACACACAAATCAAATGGTAATGTGAATTTCTGTACAGCACTGATTCTGGTTCAATCCTGAATCTGTGATAAATGGTTTCTGTGTTTAGCAGTTTGCAACTGAGTCCTACTGTTGTTCTCGATGGAGGGCGACCGGCAGTCGTTTTCGCAATTTTCGCAAGACATTTTAAATCATACATGGCCCCAACCATAGGGTGGAAAAATTTCGCCATCGAATCAATACGTAAGTGATCTATTTCACCCTAATAATGATTTTTCCAGCTTCCCAGGAAATGAGGTTGAAATGCCCCCCTAGTCATACTTTTCGCTACGTTTGTAGTAACTGTAGTCAGTCAGTATTGTCACTTATATCAAACTAGTTTGCAGTATGTAGTGATCAGTTAGAGTGTTTAGGGAGTATATGCCGGGGGACGACTGAACTTATCGCCCAAACATCATTGGATCGGATTCATTTTTGGCACGATTGTAAAGCATGCTACGGCGCAGTGAGAGAACACATGTTGAGTAACGAATAACTTCGATGTGACCCTACCGGTTTGAGAGCAGTGATAGCTTAACCGCCCAAATTATGGCCGCACAATCAAATAATTTAATTTAGGTGTGACCCCGGAAGCTAAAATTTGGAGTTAACATAGACCCTATAGTCTATAAAATTAGTAAAAGGAAGAAGAAATTCGCCCAGATCAAGGTAGACTTAGGCAATTTGAAACATGAAAAACCCACAAAACTGCTAAAAATAGAGTTTTGAAGATGTCCAATGCGCACAATATGTACATCAATCCATAGGTTTCACTTCTGAACAATGTTTCTTCTTGGCACAGTTACGTATATTCCTTGTGTTTCAACTTATTTTCGAACAAGCAAGAGTTTTGTGCAAAATTTGTAGTGTTTAGAGCAGAACATAGGCTGAACCCGAAAATTGTTACCGACGTGTCACAGTAGATCTGCTGCGAGCAAACAATTCTTGTATCTGTGAAGTTGCTCTAAAAAATCCAGCAAAATGCAAGAATACAACATAAATTAGAGCCTCTTGATTGGCCCTAAATTCATCCATCTTTGTCAGTAGTGATTACATTGTTTCAAATCTGTGACATCTTCTACAACGCAAAATGTAATGATGAAAGCAACTTAGATATGGTGAAATCACTCTGAGCTGCCTCATAAGACAGATCAATTTAAATCCGGCTTTTGTTGCCGACTGGCCTTTACTTGGCTGTCTTGAACACACGAATTTAATCCGAGTTAGCGAGCTAACCCGGGATTAGACATTGATAACATTTGCCGCTGATGCTAACTCCCGAATGCCAAAAGACAGGGAATGGTGTTTTTAACTTGCTAAGTCGTCTGTAGTTTGGTATTCAATGTTATTTACTTAGTTAATGTTGCTTCATGGATTTTGCCATTCGAAATTCTTCCTTAAAAAGTAAAGCTACGGTGGTAGTACTTTTCGGACAGCAGCATCCATAAGCAGAACTCCCAAGATTTCGTTAGAAACGCAAAACCGCCGCTGTTCTAAGGCAGGGCTGGAAAATCTGCTTCTTGCGAACGTATAAACTGTTTAGTGTATGGGATTGTAACATATCCGTTGTGGATCTGAACGAATTTCTTTATTTGAACATGACATATCATCTTGACGTTTCTTCTTTTTGCAAAAACCTAATTTGCATATCATCAACATACATTGATTCCACAATGCAGCATGTGTATTTCATAGGAAAGACTGTGAATATCATTGTGTATGTGTTAAAGTTACTTCTAAACCGATAATAATAGACCTGCTGCGTCCTGACGCAGCAGGAAAAAACTAAAATGTCAACATTCAACGTCAACGAGGAATTTTACCTTCAAATTACCCTAGTTTAGCAGTCATAAGTAATAAAAGCGGTTCTGTCTGCTGGGACAAATTTTGTTCCTGAAATTGGTGGCTTATCACCTGAATTAGGATGCTTTTTGCTTGTAAGATAGCCAGTGCTAACGCTACAATAATGCACTAGTCCTGGCCAGGCATGTGCAGGAGGGGAAATTCTGGGATGAGGGTTGGTGAACCGGCGGCCGGGGGCCGCCGGATAACCGGATTTTTTCGGTTTTTTTGCCCAAAAAAACCGGAAAATCCCGGATTCTGGGAGATGAGGGACACCTCGGGGGGGAGCTCGAGGTATGGGGGGGGGGGTGAAAACACCCCTCCCCAAACCCACCCAAGCACACACACAGGTCCTGGCCATGTATTCAACAGAATAATCAAAATATCACCATGCTTCCATTAATGGTAGAAAGTAGAAACAAACTGTAATTTATTTCGCATATTATTATACGATGCAAATTAATGCTATTTTAGCCAGTTTGAGCCAAATCTGCTATCCTTATTTTTCTAGATCAGTGATGGAACCGGGTTACTTATCCTTTTCCCGGTGACCAGGTGATGCGGTTGAACTCTGACCCGATGAGCCGGTTTTCCAAAAAAATCGAATATCCTTCAAAAACATTTTATTATTTCTAAACAAAATTTTTTGACGTGGCCATGCCGGAAATCTTAAATTAAGACATATTAAGGCAGTCTTATTTTACAAAAAAGCATTTAATTAAAATTAAAATTAAAAGTATTTAATATTTCACAACTATAGAAGTAAAAAATTCAAATCTTGTGGTAAATCAGGAACATCTGGTCAGGATCGGGTCGACGCTCTAGACCTGGTGACCCGGTGATTCGGCTGAAAAAGTGACCCGAGCTGACCTGACGATCCGGTGATCCGGTGACCGCTTCCAGCGCTGCCTAGAGCATTTTGACCGGATCAAAATTGAGATATTTTCATGTCTTGAATGGTGCCAACCGATTTAGCGCAGTTCACATGTTCACGCCAAATTGTAGCTTCTAGGGTCGCAACAGAATTAAATTATTCGATCTAGCGGACAAAATTTTCTGATTTTAACGGTTCTTTTTAAGTTTAAGCAGGGTGAAGTTTTATAAAAAGATCACTAGTATGCGAGTGCTAGCATGCATGTACTCGTAAAGTCAAAGTCTGACCTAAAATCTTGGAACCGAACTATGACCGCCTGTCCTAAGTTAACATTTATCACTTGTAATTTGTAACATCTAATGTCTATATCGGTTACCGGATGCTAAATCGATAATAACGCTAATAAAATGCTAATTAATCCATATTCTGGTATGTTGGTCTCTGGCACAAAGTCTTTGCGAAGATCGGATCTCATCCGGTCCATGTCCGATAACCGGTGTCTATGTGACAAAAATCTGTACAGCATGACGGCTTGGCCGTGCAGTTCGCTGATTAGATTTTTCAATACCTTGGGTCGAATTCAGTTTGTTAACGAAATTTCGTCCGGTTTGGACCAAACTTGTTTGATGTGGGGTCGTATCCGGTTGGAAAGAAACCGGAAAAATGGTTTGTCCAGTCTGGTGCTCTGAATCGGGGATAAAAATGTTTTCTTTTTTCTTTTAAAACCTATTTCTTTCTTCTTTTAAAATCTATTTCAGTTTCAGCATGAACTGAAACCTGTTTCAGTTTCATCATGAACTGAAACCTATTTCAGTTTCAGCATGAACTGAAACCTATTTCAGTTTCAACATGAACTGAAACCTGTTTCAGTTTCAGCATGAACTGAAACCTATTTCAGTTTCAGCATGAACTGAAACCTATTTGAGTTTCAGCATGAACTGAAACCTATTTCAGTTTCAGCATGAACTGAAACCTGTTTCAGTTTCAGCATGAACTGAAACCTGCTTCAGTTTCACCATGAACTGAAACCTGCTTCAGTTTCAGCATGAACTGAAACCTATTTCAGTTTCAGCATGAACTGAAACCTGTTTCAGTTTCAGCATGAACTGAAACCTGCTTCAGTTTCAGCATGAACTGAAACCTGTTTCAGTTTCAGCAGTGTATTAATGTAAAAACATACATTGGTAATCTGGAGGACCGTCCACTTTGTATGCGGGCGTTGCTGTCTCACCCATTCAAGGAAATTTCCGCTGTCTAACTCGTAGAAAATTTTTCCTAGGTTACCTTCATTCGAAATGTGGATTGGCTCATCAAAGAACCGGCTATTCCCGGAAGTGCGAGTCGTAATTCGTCTACAATTTTCACGGTATGTTCACTATCTAAGACTAGTTGCACTCCCTAACAAACTTAAAGACCAGTGATAGCAGCACAAAATCGGCTTTTCACGGCAGTAAGCAAGGCATTCGATTCGTAGTTAAGGCTAGAGTGGTTAATGTAACAAGTCGTTTAAATGTTGTAAGCTTTAACGGCGGAACCCTTCTCACTCAGCATTTCCAGTGTTTTTCAAACAAAGTATACACATTGCACATTGAGTAAGAGAACTGATGTTTTATTTCAAGAAAGCCCTTTTCGCGATTACACCCGACATATTCCAGGGATTTTGAAACATACATATATAAGTACACAAGTATTTGCTTATATGAAATTATAAGGATTTGTGAAGTTATATGAAGCATATAAGCATTTGCTTTTCGACATCCTAATCAGCTGACAGGATTTTATTTCAAGAAACCTCAGTCCGCAATTTAGTATAAATGATGAATGTTTAAGTTGAGAACATACGGAACATTTTCAGACGTCCACATTATTGCATCTCAATATCAAGCCACAACTTTATGTATATGTAGGACTGCTTAGCTTTATGTGAAACCTACCAGTTTGAGACAAAGGTTTTGCGCTTTGAAAACTTTGAAAACTAGTATCATTAATTTTATCGTACTTTGTTTAGACATCAATGGCTCAAAAACAGATAATGTAGAGAATCTTTTGGACAATCAAAAAGAGTTGGAAGTCCTGAGAGTCGAATCAAAGGATTTCGAAATTCAACATCCGCAAAGCATTGCTGGCCCAAAGTTTGAATACGTGGAGACATTCAATCCGGAGAATACTAATCTGAGCAGAGCGGTCTTGGCTGTGAAAGGTAACGGGCCAAAAGCTTTTCATACATACCCAGGTTTTCGAAAGGCTAAGAGTGTGTTGTAAATGATAAATACTAGATATCGAGCTGGAGTCAGTTATTAGTCCATGGAATGGCATCCTACCTCTGAAGGCAGACTGATTCGTTGACAATCTCTAAGATTTAGATTTGACAAAAACACTAGTTTCATGCATTGTTTGTTTCATTGTTCTTTCCTTATTTTTAGACAGTCTAGTGTCCCGACATACTATCGAGCTCTCTTCTGACTGGAAAAGCCTGCTGAAGCGGAGTGTGCGGGACAACAGCATACTCAACCTGAAGATGGTTCCACTCAAGGGAATGGAAACAACAAAGAAGGTCAAACCGAGTCGACGGTTCTCGGAAAGATTGGTGGCGCTGAATTTTTGGCCCAGCCCGTTGCTGCAACTAAGCCCCGCAAGTGTGGCTACTGTAGGCTACCGAGGCACTGAAAATCTAAAAACAGCAAAGGTTTGTTCTTTACGGCGGGCATTGTAAGTATGAACTATGAATAGGTTTTAAAAATCTGTTTCCTCAAAAATGCTCATATGTTCTTGCGCAGTTTGTAATCGAATATACACACGAATGAAAACTAGCAGAGAGGAAATAGTATTACATAACCTAAGAAAGAATTAAAGTAAACGATTAAGTTCAAAATGTTAAGTGTTTGTAATTTAAAACAATCTAATCCTCAAACATTCTATCTATAGTTAAAAGCAGTCAGAATCGGCTGACGTTGAGGCCTCTAATTTATTTAAATTTTGCTACTAACTATTCTGTCATTTGGCTTCAACAGATGTAAATCTTCAACTTTCTGTGTATTTTAGGGAACAGGAGCAGAAGAATCTTTGAATTATTTTAATGATTATGACTATTCATGTAGTGAATAGAGAAATAAAAAGAATCACGGAAAGAGAATGTTTTGAAACTTAATGTTGTTTTTCGTTTGTTAAGTTTCAATAAAACCTTGATTGAAATTTCAAAGCGCAAAACCTTTGTCTCAAACTGGTAGATTTCACATATAGCTTAGCAGTCCTACATGTACATAAAGTTGTGTGGTTTGATATTGAGATGCAATAATGTGGACGCCTGAAAATGTTCCGTATGTTCTCAACTTAAACATTCATCATTTATACTGAATTGCGGAATGAGGTTTCTTGAAATAAAATCCTGTCAGTTGATTAGAGTGTCGAATAGCAAATGATTATATGTTTCAAATAGCTGCAATTTGATTGGCCAAAAAGGTCACGCGACTAAGTTTTCAAACTTTAAAACTTTTAAAGGCCAACGAAGGTTAGCTAACTTTATAATTTACGCCATTGTTCAATGAAAACAGCAAAAATCACTTCGATGCCAAACTCAGCACCACAAGACAAGTCTTAACTGTGTCTGTATAACTTACATTGAAAAAATCAGATGATGTTCATATCGACTTCGACATCACATCCATAAAGTCATCAGAGTCTAGGTGACTTCAAGTTCACTGAGCAACGACAACTGACGATTCGATTCAAAGCGGCAGTTGAACAATTTGCCCGAGGACAAATACTTCGAAGTATTACAAAAGCCCCTTTCAGACAAAACTTTGTATGTTCAACACAGGGAAATTCCAAGTGCTCTTGCTGTGCAAGGGTGGAGAATGATACCAAAAATTAAAGTTAGGTGAATTTACTATGATTTACGGTGCTATATTTATTCATTTTTTAACTTTACGAACTTTTATCCCCAGCTTTACCAGCACATAACTTGTTTCTGGTACGCCACCAACCTGAAAACACTTTAACAATTGTCCTAACGCAAATATTTTTGGCTCCTCAAAATTGACACTAAACGTAGTAGCATGGCATCTGACTTAATACTTCATGGAATTTTATGATTTTTTAGCACAATAGGTATTTTGTATAGATATTTACAATTGTGTGATTAGACTTGATCTAAGCTAATGTTTGTGTGAGATACAAGCCTTACCATAAACTCTTGCATTTTAACAGCATCAACGTATTTCTGAAATTAGTTTCAATGTTGAGGAGCCAAAAATATTTGCGTTAGGACAATTGTTAATGTGTTTTCTGGTTGGTTGGTGGCACCAGAAACAAGTTTTGTGGTGGTAAAACTGGAGATAAAAGTTTATTAATAATATTAGTCACAGTAAATTCACCTGACTTTAATTTCTGGTGCCAGTCTCCACCTTTGCACAGCAAGAACCCTTGGAATTTCCCTGTGTTGAACATACAAAGTTTTGTCTGAAAGGGGCTTTTGCGTCTATCAAAAGATATTGAGCACACAAACCTAGCAATATTCCGCAGATTCTTTCAAGCTAGGTTTCACTGGGATAAAGGCATGTAAACTTTTTGCTGAATTCAACTATGTTTTTTTTTGCAATTATGCTTAGACATGGCTTGGACTGGGTAAGACACGTAAGTTTTAAACTTAATTGAATCAACATTTTGGATTTCAGAGTATGTTTCTTTGACTGGGCTTAGCATTAAAATTATTTTACGCTGGAACAGCTGGAAACGTGCTGCCAAAAATTAGCTTTAAACAAATTCCACGGTATCGAGCTGGGTTGGTTGGAATGCAGCTGGCTGGTTTTTGCCTCAAAAATATTCCGTGGAATAAAGCAAGCATAATTTTGATGCGCCCCATCCGCGGAATCTTGCTTGGCTTGTGTACTCAATATCTTTCGATAGCTGCGTTTTGTAATACTTCGAAGTACTTGTCCTCGGCAAATTGTTCAACTATATAAGACTGCCGCTTTGAATGGAATCGTCAGTTACTCGTTGCTCAGTGAAGTTGAAGTTGATGACTTTATGGATGTGATGTCGAAGTCGATATGAACGTCAACTGATTTCTAAATGTAATTTAAACAGTCACAGTTAAGACTTGTCTTGTGGTGCTCAGTTTGGCATCGGAGTTATTTTTGCTGTTTTCATTGATAACTGGCGTAAATTATAAAGTTAGCTAAACTTCGTTGGCCTTTAAAAGTTTCAAAGTTTGAAACTAGGTCACGTGAACTTTTTAGCCAATCAAATGCAGTCAATGGGATTTGAGAATAGTTATGAGACCAAAAGTATAAAAGCTAAAATATTTTTAGTTGAATCATTTAGTCTCATAGTCATGTCTTGAAGCGGTTGCAGCATCAGGTAAAATTTTGCGCTTTACTACTTAATTGTGGTGTTCAGAAAAGTGACAAATATTCTTTCCATTGGATTCATGATCTAATTCTTCACCATCTACTTCTACATCTTGAGGTGTTGCTTATGTGCGAGAGTAAATCTGATTGGCGGTTGTTGGTGTTTCCCTTTATTGCTATTATAAAGGTTCCGCTATTAGCTTATATCCACTGTCGTTGTTTCAGAACATGGTTGCAACTTGTGATATCTGTGGCCTGGAACTTCGGTCCAAAAGGAAGTTAGAACGTCACATCGAATCAGTGCACAAAAAACGGGCTTCCCCTGTGACCAATGTGGACTGTCTGAGGATTTTTCGAAATTTCAAATTTTAAAAAATTTCCTCTCAG
The DNA here is from genome assembly GCA_030248195.1 of Trissonchulus latispiculum. Classification (NCBI taxonomy): domain Eukaryota; kingdom Metazoa; phylum Nematoda; class Enoplea; order Enoplida; family Ironidae; genus Trissonchulus; species Trissonchulus latispiculum. Next base: position 15,571 of record JASAND010012937.1, read on the forward strand.
CATGATGATTCAGAAAATATGTTATGGGTCTCCGATGAATGTTAAATGCAGTATAAATTGATCACAATTTTGTACACACATTTTTGTGTCAAACTTTAGTAGTCAGGCAGCCACAGCTCCACCTCCAATTATCGTAGCCTTTAACAAGAAACGTCTTGTTAATAAGATTATGATTATTCCACTAATATGGCATAAATCAATGAAACGATGAAAGCGACCAATCGGACGGCACCAGATTTTCGCATTCAACGTCAACATGAATGTATGGAAGGTCAATAAATAGGTTGGCTTTCTCGATTCAAGAAGCTATTGCTGACAAAAATTGGCCGATAAAACTGAAGTGAAGATTGATGCACGATTTCCAGATCCGGTTATTAAGATTGTTCAGAAAAATGGCTCCAATTTCATTTGGGGTAAAAAATGTACCGGATCAATATAGGAATTTAATTGCAGGAGTCAATTGATTGTTTTGCCATTGAAAGTTTAGATATAGCGAATTGCTGTGTGTTTTGCTTCGCTAAAGATTATTCTGAAAATTTATGAGAATAAAATTTGTGGTTTTGACCATTGTTTTAATCAGTTGTATTCAGACATGTGCAGGAGGGGAAATTCTGGAGGCGGGGTGAATCCGCGGCCGGAGGCCGCCGGAAAACCGGATTTTCCGGTTTTTTGCCCAAAATATCGGAAAAATCCGGATTCTGGGGGGGAGGGGTGGGTGAGAGACCCCCAAACCCACCCCCCCCCAAGCACATGTATGGTTATATTCATATGTGTTATGTAACTTTGAATAAATCTTTCTATATGAAATTTATATAGTATATTATATTTTTGCAAGTATCCGACCAATTCTGACCATGGAGTGAACTTTATTTAAATAAATCCTGCCTATGGAACTCGTGCACTTTCTTCTTATTTCATTTATGAAAACTATTAATAAAGACAATGGCTCCAGGGCCTCTGTAGCGGGCGGGGGGAGCAGAAGCTATGGCAGATCAGGAACCACGAGTTTGGCCCTTTTAAACGGGTCGGATACAAATATAGTAACTATAGAAAAATGGGGAGCACAAGTTAAAGCGTCTTCCACAGTTGAAAGTTTTTATAATGGTATTACTTATAAGACTAAAGGATACTCTGGTCATTCAAAATTAAACTGTGCATCTGCTAATTTAATATATTTAATAACTTGTGATGCCTGTAATATGGCCTATGTCGGTGAAACTTCACAGAGATTGCGTGTCACAATAGGTCAATAGCGAAAATCTATTGAATCTGCGGAATGCTTGGGTTGCAAATACATATTACAACACTTTAGAAATCTAAATGTAAAACTTTTTCCATTCAAGTTTTTGAACAATTACAAAGTTCTGGTTATTTTAAAGTTGACAAAATAGACTAGATGGAGATGCATTTTGGATAGAAGAATTAAAAACAAAATATCCATATGGTTTAAATGAAACCATGAGACTTGAATTATACGGAAAGTCTATTTTCAGTAATTTTAACAAACGGAAATTTTACAAATTTGCAAAATTTGGTAATAAAAGAAGTTAATAACGTTGCATCAAGTCAAAAATAAATGCTGGTTTCAATGAAAGTGAATTTGTAAAGGAAATTCGTCTCATCAAGGGTCTATAATTGAAAAAGTGGTACACTCAGCCCATCCTAATAAATTAAGCCTGCGAGATGCTCAACACATTAACGTCGAAATCTCGGGGGTGTACCGCTTAACGCTGTTAAAAATATGTTTGTATGCGTTTGAACTAAAACGCATCTGATTGGCTAATCCCCTACCTTAGTGTCAGAATTATATGCGTAAGCGTACCCCCTCCAAGATCTCAGAGGGGGTCCCGCTTAACATTGTTAAGCATGTGTTTATACGCGAATGAACTAAAATGAATCGCATTAGGCGCTTCCCTCCACTACGCAAGCTATAGTAACCAATCAGCTTCATTTTAGTTCATTTAAATAAACATCTGGTTAACAACGCTAAGCGGTGCCCCCGAGATTTCCACGTTAATGTGTCGAGCATCTCGCTGGCTTAATCTATTAGGAAAGGCTGAGTGTCCCTCTCTCCCTTGATCTTATGTGTGAAAGGTTGAAATCAGGATTGAACGATGTGAAGAAATGTGTCCAGGGCGTGGATCAAACCGCCGAGCTTTGGATTATATGTAGAACGCTTTACCACTTACGCCACATCCCCCGACGTTGAGACTAGCTTGCTACGCTGATTTCAACCTTTCTGGGTTGCTGATATTTAACATACTCCCCTTGTTAATTGAAATTCGGCCTCGAATTTCCAGGAATTGCAAGTCGGGTCCTCAAATCCAAGTACCATGTGGTCTAAGGCCGGCTCCCCGGCTGCCTCCTAACCTGAGGCCATATTATACTTCTTTCTTCATCAAAGCCGGCAGCCTTTATATCAAATCACACAAGAGCCATTAACCATTATATTTACCCTTAGCATCACGAGGACCACCATATTATAAACGAAACCAACCAAACAAACCAAACTCTTTCAATCCTGATTTCAACCTTTCACACATAAGATCAAGAGATGGAGGGACACTCAGCCCTTCCTCATATTCCTCATAGGGATACCTCATATATTGCCTCGCACTTCTCACTTCCAGTACACTACGACCAAACGTTTTTAAACATAGGTACCGTGCACATAGTTCTGTTCCACGAAGCTTACATATGGTTATTAACAATTATAGAGTTTACATCTGTAAGGTTTGAGAAAGAAAGTATGCCAATCCGGACTTTCTCATTTTCGGCCAAGTTGACTGCTTGTTGGCTCATTAGTTTTATGTTATGTCAAATAACAGTAAAAAAACTAAGTTTCCACACGACGCTAAATAATAATAAAACATCTGAACACAAAGAAAACTGGAACATAAATTAAATTAATCTTGCAATTAAACAGAAAAACAACAACGTGGGTAAGCCAAATTTCTGGTCAATTGATTAAAATTTAATAGTTAGAATTTGGTAAAGTTTCAAACTTCATCGATCGCACTTTGTAGTCTACTACATTTAATAGAGAAGCCGTAGTGAATTAAAAAAGTATAGTTTGCCCATCGAATAGCTGTCTGTCCGTTTCTGTCAAATGCTGTCAGAACTGGACTAGAAAAATTTTTGTCACATTTTGTCGTGTTTATAAAATTGCGAGTATTATAGCGGGACTTAAAATATCTTTGACTAAAACTAAACTATAACTAACCTAACACCTTATGTTTTTCTTGAGAAATGAAGCTAATTTCTTGAAAACAGCAAAATAAATAGGTTACACTAATTAACACATCTAACTCCAGCACTAATAAAAATTAATTAATTAATCCAGCGGAATTAACTAAAGGATATCTCAAAAAAACAGGCAGTTGAAAAATTACAGATAATTCTTCTAAATTTGCTCTCATCTGTAACCATTAGTTTCCAATCGCAGTCTTATTTTACAGTCTCTCACCATCGCACTAATACAAAGATAGATTGACTAAAACTGTAATCTTAGCTCGAAACGTGAGCACTCAGCAAGCAGTGAGCTTAAGACTTAACATAAGCTTATTTACGCAGCTGACAGCAAAACAACTTTGGAGCCACAAAAACACATCGGAGCCAAATTTAATGGAAATCATTTTCTTATGGAGTCATATAAAAATATAGAAAACCCGCCAAGCAATGGGATAAAATAGTGATTTCAGCGGGAATTTCTACAAAATTTTCCCGCTGGAATATAAACGGAATCCCGTTGTTAGCTTGAACGACATTCCTTAATTTGGGTATGTCCGTGATTTCTTTATTACTTACTTACTTACTTACTTACTTACTTACTTACTTACTTACTTACTTACTTACTTACTTACTTACTTACTTATTTATTTATTTCTCTGTCCACCCAACTGTTCCACATTTAACTTTTACTGGATTCGATCGATATCGCTAAAACTTTATAACAGTGGAAAGGGGGTAGGGTAAAGTGCTCGGGGCGTCTGGAGTTCAGCAAATACTGAACTCGGAGACGGCAATGTATACAAAAATTGAAGGTGATGAAAATTGCCAAAGATGGGTACCGTTCGAAAGCTCTCGTTGAACAGATAAAATGCAATAGGGCTGGCTGAACCGTCAGAATCTACAAAGTCTGAGTTATAAGAATACAACGAAGTAAAAATTGCCGAGAAATGGTCAAAATAGGTCAATCTTCCAAATTGTGAGTTTCTAGGTTTGAGCTTATAGTGGTGTCATTCGAAAGCTCTCAAGGTGCTGAGAAAATGTTGCGATCGGCACAAAGCTTGAAAATGCACGAAACCCTAGTTTCCGACAGGTCAGTGAAATTGAATTCGCTCAGTATGATGTCGCATAATTGGTAAAATTGAATGTACCTATCGGTGGCTACCTAATTGGTGTTAATCGAAGCTCTCAGGCGATAAGAAAAACTAGCAACGCTTACAAAGCGGCAGCCCATTCATGCATATTAGCTTGTTAAATATGCCTTGATGTTTCTTTTTTTCGTTCGCCACACTCCAGTTAGCGCACGCCGGTTTAAGAGTGGTGTCAGTAGTGCACGAATTAGATTTGTTGACTTGGGGAGGGGAACTGACATCGACTAATTGCCTGCGCAATTAACGTTTGACGTTAACGTTTAACCAGGCCGGCGATGTGGCTATTGCTGCCTATGCAATAAGCCTACCGCGGTAGCTCCACCCTAAGGCGGCCACCCCTTGGATCTCGGTGAATTGCCAGTAGGGATAGCGGAAATTGGGTGCTAGAGCTTATTTTTTCCAAGCTCTAGACTTGACATGGTCCTCCACTTTATAGTGCAGCAGTACGAAACCACTGCGCTAACGGAGGTTCATGATGTCTGTTCTTGGCGCACACGGTTAATTTTGTGATTTTGATTACATCAACGATGCCCCAATGAAGTTTACTTCACTGTAACCATATAAAAAGCTCGCCACTGGAAACTCAGTTGTTTCTCTTTGCAATTGAGTATATGACAGTAATGCAAATCAACAAAAGTGCAACTCCAGCAATTCCAATACAAGCCAGAACGAGAGGATGCCAACAGCGTCGTACTAGTTTCACATACTTGCAGGCATCTAAAAAGTAAAGTAAACAAAAAAGTATATAGTTAAGTCCAGGAAAATATTACTTTGTAGCCCATACACATGGGCAAAGATTCACTAATTTTTCCTCCTTATAAATTTGCTCCGTCCTGGCTCCAACACGAGCTTTCCCTTTTAAACATACAGCTCACCGTAAATGCACGTACTCAATGCTTTAAGATAGGGATCCCATGAATTGCGTGTGATTTCTTTGATTTGGTTTTCTTGCTTACGAATTTATGTAATTATGCATGTGTGAAGTTGTGTACAAAATTTATATCACAAATATAAAACCGGAATCGTTCATTCTATTTCAAAACCTTACAAAAGTGGAATCATTAATTCTAATTCAAAGCCTAATTAAAAGTAATAGAACATCTAAAGACTGCAGCTAAATTTAAAGCAGAAAAGAAGAATATGGAATACATAGTTCCTGACAAAAACATGTCACTAATCAAAAGATTTGTGGAAGGCTAGTTCTGCCAGAGCAAACTATGACTTAATTGCATCATGTTTTGCCATAATTTTTACAGTATCTGAGCAACTATCCACCCATGGAAAGTTGTTGGCTGCTCAGCAGGTTTATTAATTAAATAAAATACTCCTCCTGAAGAATCTCAGCCTTTTGCAGAAAATATTGCTTGTTAAGCAAAATTGTGAGAAGATAGCAACAGAGCTGTTTAGGCTAAAGCACTTTTCGTATACTGTAAATGTGATCAAAACTGCTTGTTTCGGCAACTTGGAATAGGAAGTCTAAGTTGCAGAAACTCGAATTTTCTTTAGCGGTATAAATATAAAATACTATCTCCTTTGAATATGGGATGATGGATTAAAGCAATCTTAGCAAGCAATTAGTCTTCTCTTCTCTGATTTTGCTCATTTTCACATATTGTATAGTCTAAACGATATATTTGAATGAGATTATATGATTAAAGCCAGATCTTTTACGGTTAGCGAGCAATTTCAGTTCAAAGTCGAGGTATGCATGTGTTAAGCATAGGAAAGTGACAAAAAGTCTCGAAACTGAGCTAAGACGACAGTCATAGGCTAACGCGGGGGTCTGGGGGGAGGTCCAAGTCCCCCCAACGCGGACAACGTACAAGCCCTACCGCCGTCGGGGACAAGGGGTAACGAAAAAATAGTCAAGGAGTAGGCAAAATAGCCGGGAAAAATTAGTTTTTACACTAAAATTTCAAAAAATTTCCAGCGTTGACAGAATTTCTTAGCAAAAATGTTTAATTTTTCAGAAAAATCGGGCAACATTTTTAAATTTTTTCAAAAAATTGAAGATTTCTCGCACATTTTGATAACAAATTGCAAATTTTAATAAAATTAGCATTAATTTTCCCGAAAAATTTTACAAATTCTTGAGCTACAAGCCCCCTGAAAATTTTTGTTCAAGGTACAAGCCCCTCAAAATTTTCTGGGGACAAGCCCCCTCCAGGACCTGACCCTATTGCGTCTATCAAAAGATTCTGAGTAAACCACTATAGCGAGATTCCGCGGATGCGATCTATGAAAAACGTATGAGCTGAAATCCAGGAAAATTTGAAAGCTTTAGTCCAGACGGCGTGATTCCTACAGAGTCAGCCGGCTTTCCTGGAAATATCGGCGCCTTAATTCTTGCCACCAAGATTCCAACTCTGGCGGAAGCGGATCTTGGGCTCCGGGTCGGGCTTAATGCACCGGACCGTCCCGGGCCCGGTTATTATAGCGGTATGCCCTCTTGAAGATAATTTCTTAACAGCACAACTCTATTTCCAACCACTAGAGAGCCGTTCTGTAAAATTTCTTAGCTGTTTAGAACGTAGCTATTTTAACTTTAATTGTGGATTGACTAGTTTCCAGTTGAATCAGCAAATTTTCCTGGAAACATTTTTCACCAAAGACTGGACAGCAAGATTCCAACCAAGTCAGCTGATTTTCGTGGAAAGATTTTGTGCTTAGTCCCTGCTATGTTGGTTCCACGGAATCTCGCTATAATGGTGTACTCAAAATCTTTTGATAGACGCATATGTTAATGTATGACGACAGTCATGAATCGGTGTCATTCGGAACAGGTAGATAGGAACTGCTGTTTGTTGGAGTTGAAATTTTTAATTTGGCCATTGAATTTTTTAACCAATTTGTGAATATTATTATAAACGGTCGAAAATGGACAAGTTTGGACGTTATCTAGGCTGAAAAATGGGACTTATTTATTTTGACGAAGCAGTACAAAAATTCCAAGCCGTAACAGAAAGTTCTATTGCCAGCAAATCGCAGCATATGCGTCTATCAAAAGATTCAGACTCCGGACAAATGCCTAAATACAGGATCTTTCCGCACCAATAAAGGGGACGGCAGCTTTCCTCAGAAATGAAAATATAGGAATCACAAACAGTTAAATAAAATTCTAGTAAGCCTGACAGTTTTCCGGGCAACTTTCCGAAAACCCAAAAATTGAGCTAAATTCCAGTACCAATGGCAGCTTTTCTCATATAATTTGGCTATGAATTTACAAGCAGCAAAATTTCAGGGGCAGGAGCAACAATCCACAGAGTCTTGCAGCATCGAAGCACAAAAGAAAGATTCCCAACACGGCTGGCAAGTTTCTTTGGCACCTTTCCAGTGTGCCTCGGAATGCTCCAAATGCCTCGGAATTCAGTCATTTGTGTTGTAACTTCTTGTTACGGCAGCTAATACGTACACAACAAGAATGAATCAAATTCAATGAAACTTTGCTATTTATACTATAAATGTTATATATGCTGATGATGCTAACATATTCATTTCATGTCAAAAATCTTGTTTGTGTAATAGATTACAAAATGATCTAAGTGCTGTTCATCAGTGGGCCGTAAGTTGGCAGCTTAACCTTTCTGTTCGCAAGTGTCATGCTTTTCGATTGGGTGTAGTCAATTGCTTAACTTGCATATAGGTGGGAATCGCCTGGATTATGTAAACACGGTATCTGACTTGGGAGTACTTCTAACGTGGGATCAGAAGTGGTTAGTCAGTACACTGCCAACTTTACAGCCGTTAATTGCTCGTTACTCGCGGAGAAGTGAGCAAAACATCTCAATACTTAGGCTTGAAATGTACGACATATACGGCAACCTTATGTGCAACAAGCAATATTTTCTGCAGAAAGTTGAGTTCCGCTTGATTAGTATTTTCTGAAAACTATAAGTCTGCTGCGCTGTTAATAGTTTCATAAGTGAGTGAATAATTAATTAGGTACAGAAAAATTGTGTGCAAAACATCATGTAATTCTTAAGACTGAATGGTTTAAAAACTGTAGCCAGCTTTTTTTATTTTGGTCAACGTTTAGACATATTCTAATGATCTAGTTTTGTCTAATGTTCAATGCGATGAGCACAAAGTTGCTAGTGGCAGTTGAGAAGGTTAGCTAGTCATTACAGTCAACAGCTAGTCAACTGGAATGATCTATTCTGGTTTTGAATTCGACAAGCAGAATCTATATACCTTGCATGTATATACTAGAAACTGAAATCTTCCAAAAGAAAAATCCACACAGAAATTATCCTACTGCCTATCTTAAACCATTATGTACATGCATTTACGGTAAAACGTATGTTTAACAAACAGAATGTATGCTTGAGCCCAGGCAGAGCACACATAAGAGACCTGCTGCGCTGAGACGTAGCAGGAAAAATGGGCGCAATCCGTGGCTATCAAAGTTTTCACGATGTGCCCCCTCCGTTGGTAGATTGTTGTACTTTGTCTTAGGAATAGTGCAGAATTCAGACAAGTTATAAGCTATGATCGGCCCAATTTTCCATTCATAACAGGTAAATAAAGCACTTACAAATGAATATATATATATATATATATATATATTTATATTTATATATCTTACCATTACAAGTTGGATACTTCATAGTTCCATCTTTTTGACAGACAGCATCCATAGATTCATCAGATTTGTATCCAGAATTGCACCTGTATGCCACAGTTTCGCTCACGCTTGCTGTGGTCTTAGAGTCATCCTCACGTTTGCCATTCTGAATGTCTTCAACTGAACATTGCTCTAAACATTGATAATTCTATCAAAACCATTGCAGACACCAACTTGGCTCAACATCAACGACAAGCCACTAACATGACTGGAAGAACAGTATTACTTTCGCAAGTCGGCAGAAGCAGTGTTCCATCGCTTTCACAAACACTACTGGTTGGCCCGCTTAGCTGGTACCCATCATTACATCTAAAAGTTGCAGAGGTTCCCGCTGTCATTGGTGACTTTTCTGCCTGAATCTTTCCGTTTTCCAAGGAATCTTGTGCGCACTTTCCTGAAACAATGATGCTTCTCTGATTGCAATTGCAGAAACAATTTCCTGAATTTGTAACTTCTTTATTCAAACAGTCCTATTAATAGATTTCATTAATTTCAATGTGCTAAAAACCAGAGACTAACCTACTTTTTATTGTGCCCGTATAGTTCTTGTTAAACAGTCCTTTTCCGAAATCCGACTAATTGTGGACAACTATTCTAAATTGAGGGCATTCATATGTTAAAGCAGCCGAATTGACAGCAGAAAAATGAATTAAAAAGTATCCCGTAGAAATTTCAGGTATTTTCGTAGTGTTCTACAAAAGTGTTCCAGTGCGATCAGTCAGTAGCGAAGATTTTTGTATTCCACAAAAGCAACATATATATTTACTGCCGGAGTCACAAATAGAAAAATTACAAGAGTTTACTGCAGTAAAGATTAAAAACACCTGGACTTTTTACAGGAGTTTCCAGTACAAAACACTAACGAAACCTGTATTTTCCGATATTTCCGACAATTTTATATCAGATATGCAACCTAAGTTTTTACATGACAAAACTGTAATTTTCACTGGTTGACCCGTATTCATGGTAAAGGGGGGAAGGTGCGTTGGGCGGGGTGGCCTCTCCCACTATATTTCCGGCAGGGAGTGGTCGTTGCAAAAAAATCACCAAGGGTGTTGAAAGACTAAAAATTAAGAAAAATTCAAAAACGTTCAGTGTTCAAAAGCTATGATCACTGTCGGCCTATAATGTTTGCGTTATCAGCGTATAAAGTAATAATCTTTAAAATAAGCCTGCAAACAGTGTAAGCTACAGGCTTCTTTTGCAGTAAATTCAAGTCGAACTGGAACCCATTATACCAAAATGCCTCGGATGAAAACTACAAACGATGTCTTTTGTGAATTTCTGGAAGTAACCTGTATTTTCTGCAAAACCTTTTGTAGCATCTGCAAAAGTAATTTCTGTAGCTTCTACTTTAACTTTTCTAAAAGCTTGTATATTTGCATGTTCTGTTGATCTCTACACATAATGCTGTGTTCAGTAACAGTAACTGCATTGTGAAATTTCTTATAAGAGTCATACTCCTGGCCGAGCGAAATCGAAAACGGCAGGTACCCCCACAATTTTCCTTCACAACTGCGTTCCCATTAATCATTCACTGCATGTCTATTATTTGTATCTGCACACACTACACGTTCTTGCAAGTTACAAGATAGCCACTGGATATTAAGTTAAAAGAGTGGCGATAGCATCTGCCAAACTAATTTCTCTCATTAATTTTCATGGTTTCTGCGCTTATGGAAAAAGCTAAACTGAATTCAATTCTGCGTTGTGCATGTGCTTGTGCTGGTATATGTGCCTGTGCTTGCGCGCTAGCGTGGACTCATGTTACTTTATATTCGGAGTTTCATTAAATTTGATAACTGTATTTACTTGTGCATACAGGAACACCAATGGAACCGTCGGGTCTGCATACAGCACTGGCGCTGCCTTCCAAGAAATATCCATCGTTGCAACCATATTGCACTTCGTCACCACTGAGAACTGGTGATTTCATAGCAACGTTCCCATTTGTTAGAGTCACATTTTCACAAGATCCTGTACATTTAATCAATTTAAGAGTCTTCGCCTGTTGAAATAAAACTTTATTCAACTGAATTCGAGCCAAATTGTCACTGTTTCTGGACAAAACGGGCATTCAATGAAATTCTACGGTCAGATAATGAGCTAGAGGTCTAAGTTAGAGAATGAGTATTCTGGTTATATCTGCTACACGTTCTCATATTTTATGATATCTAAGATAACTAAAGATTACAGTTCATAGCTTTCTTAAAAGAACGAGGGTGGATTTATGGCCGATTGCTTGACTTCGATTTTTTACTCTTGGATCCGCATTACTACCCATGGATCCGCGAAGCAAGACAAGTGTGTTTTGCGAAAACGTTCTCTAGAGTCCTTCAAAGGTGAAACTGACATGTTTCAAAAGTTCTAAAATGGAAAATTTGGTTAAAACCTTTTTGTCCAAAAACCGTTTTCGCCATATGACAGCTTTAGCTCTACAACTTTGCACAGGTGTTTTTATAACGACACGATATAGAGTGCAGCTATCTTTCACGCAATGCTTCTGATAGTGGATGTTTGGTGACTTTCTAACTTCAGAATTTTGGAAAATCGGTCGCTTTTGAGCCCAGAAAACTGCACCTCCATTATGTTTGCTCCTGTCTTGAACGAACGAAAACGGAGTATAGATAGCGGCGCTTTGCACATAATGTAAGCACTCTCGCGTAAAGACGTCCTATAGTAGGTTTAAAAACTTGGACACAAGAACTGCTAGTTTTACAACAATTTTTCGCATTTCTTTTGACAGTCCACGAAGTACTTAGCCGAAAGCTACCAAGTTTTGCTGAGTCACTGCTAAAATATGCAAAAAATCCTGGTTTAAGCAAATACAAATCCAAAATCTTCTATTGATTAAAAGATTAGATTTGGACTTTTCCAAACATAACCGATTTATGCATCAATCGATAGCTCTGGGGTCGAGAAACAGAATTATGACTCTAATAAAAACACTTTCTGTGCAAGTTAGTGCGAGTTAAATTTCCCTGCATATAATACCAAAGTGATTTCTGTTCATAATTAAACATACTGGGAGCGATTGCATACTGGCCAGCTGTGGGCAACTTTTGCAGCGAAATACATTTTAAAATGATCATCACCGAAATTGACAAGTTTGGTGGATTTGAATCGCAAATAACAAGCAAATCACTTTATCACAAATTTGGAACTTCAATATGTCTTGATTTCGAATTAAATTTTAATGTAATTTTAATTAAAACTCCTTTGACAGACGCGTTTTGTTGACAGACAAAATTTGCATCTCTAGAGAACAAACATTTCATAATAATGTCTTAGATAAGCAAATGTTGTACTATGTGCATTATACGTTTTTATTACACTTTATGCATATTTGCATTATGCCTTTTTACAACAGTATTCTTTTATTATACATTCCCTTCATGTTATTGAATTATCTAGTCTTGCCATTTGCTTCTCATTAGCTCTGTTATGTAAAGAGCAGCCAAAACCTCTAAAATTCGAGTCAGAAAACTGCCAGTCTACTCCGTTGAAAAAAAAGCCAGCTTACTTCTGCAACTAGGCTTGGACTGAATAGATCCGTCAGACTGGCAAATAGCGTCAGTGTCATCACGAGTCGCATATCCAGAACGACAACTGTAGGTAACAGTGTCGCCTTCCTTAACTGGAGTCGAACTGGTGCTGTAATGGCCATTACTAATGGCAAGATCTTCACAGATTCCTAAAGGCAATTAGATAGACGCATATACATTCAATAAGTGTTGGTATTTAGTCAATATCATTAGACAATTTAGGCTAAAGAATTGAAATGCGTGTATTTAATTTCATTTTATTGCAATGATCGAATGAATAACGAACAAAGAAATTGGAATCACTTACTCTTGCAAGCTGGTAATGCCGGTATTATTGAGTGATCTTCGGAACAAGTTACATTGGGTTGGCCAACTAATACTGCGATTTCCAAACATTCGATGTTGATACTCTCCCCCTCCAGCAGTATATTCTTTGAGTAACTTTTTGCGTTCTCTAATGTGGGAAGATTGCAAATGGCTGCAAATAAAATAACTATTAGACAGATATCTTAATCTTTAGACGATACAAAAGCTCATACTTCGTTACATGGTAACGGCAACTTGAGATTTTACAAGAGTTTGTCCTTCTACAAGCATCTTCCTTGCAGATTTGAGACCGATTTAGTGAATTATTGTGTTTTTGAGTTCTTGAAACTATTTTTAACGACTTAAAAATTGTCACATTAATAAAAATTGAAAATTTTTGATCTAATTTTTCATTCATTTCTTGATTCCTCATCAATCTTAGAATATATCCAAATCATACCTTGACATTGTGGCGGGCCAGTAGTCCACTGGCCATTGTCCTGGCAATATGATTGTGTCGACCCAACCATTTGAAACTTGTCATTACAGAAGTATGTCACATTTGTGGATTCAAATATTTGTGAATCATCTTGAGGTTGAGGTTCCAGAGAATATCCACCGTTCTGTATTTCTGCAGGTTTCTCACACAGCCCTTAAAATATCGAACAAACGCATAAGTTGCTAACATACTGATTTGAGTTATTTGGATTGTGCTTTTGTCAGTTGTCCATTCGAATGATTTTATATTAATGTTATTATTAATGACATAGTCAGCCTAGGAAAATTGAAGATTGCAAACTAATGTCTCTGAAGGTAGAAGACAAGTGAAAGATAGTTACAGCTGTGCGGCTGAATGGTAATATAAATTATCAGAGATGTCTGTAAAGATGGTGTAAGCATAAACGTTTTGGAAGAGTCCTACTCAAACTTCAAACCGGTAGCATCTTGCTAAAAATTCTGTTGATTACGTTATTTTCAGCTAAATTTGGCGATGATCTAAAGTTGTATCAGTTTCAGAGTATAACTTAGTAAAATTACTTCAGGTGGTGATTCCTTTTGTAGCGGGGCTAGTAAGAATGCCTACCTACTAACGCCGTTACCACACCCGGAAGTAGCGGATTCAGAGACCGTAGCACAGATGAACAGCGAACCGACCACAGGAGATGGTCGGGACAGCCTCGCCAGATAGTAAACACAATAAATAGCCTGCCCTATTTGAAGAGATTCCTCTCCACTCTCACTAAGATGCGAACAGGACTACCTACCTAGACAGGAGCTGAGTACAATACAAGCCTAATTGAAAAGGTTAACAACTCTTTAATAAAGAAACAAACAAGTATATTGATAATATAAGGTAAATATAAGGAATTAACTATAAACCATAGGGAAATAACAGTATAAACAGAGCAATAGGGGAAATAGCGAAGAGGAGAAACACGAGTGTTCGTAGTGAAAGAAAGTACTAGACTGAAGGGGAAAGCTAGGGTTGGGTTGAAACCTCCCACGAGCGCCCCCTAGTGAATAATTTCCCCCCAATCACGTAGCTCCCCGTGTAGCAAGGGGGGATCCACCCAATTCCAAACATACACGTTGGGGGAGCTACGTGAATTGCAATGTTAACCCAGCCCCCAAATGATGATGTTATGCAAAGCCGGACGGATTGTGTTCGCTACAGCAAAGGAAAGGTTGACCGTGCGTCACCTTGATCCGTTACACTTTGGCAGAAATCAACTTTGAACAGTTATTACACATCTACTACTTGGAGTTAAAAAACCATGCAGCATTTTAGAAGCAGTGTAATTTTCCAGATTTTTTCAGACTGAAGCAAATTCTTTCGTGAGACATTGGTTATATCGTTCGACACTTCGATCAAATAGCTGGGGCCCGTTGCAAAAAAGGTATTGCTAATAATTTATTAGTGATTAGTTGATTAGGCGGCGAGATTAGTGAGCAAAACGTTTAATATAACCAACAAATTTTGACGTTTTCGGTACTCTTTTTTAGAAAATAAAGTGACTAATTCAAAAATAGCCAAGACTTTCAATAATTTTCTCTTAGTCAACAGTTTTGGCCACAGCTATCAGAGAAAACGCAATTTTTTAAAGTACTCTGTTGGCGTAGTCCAAATTTTAACTATGCATCAATTTTGAATACATAGTTCGTTCGAACATCTTACAAGCTGCAAAGCAACATATGCAATACTCATCAGGGTTTTCCACAACTTTAGTTATTTTAAATCAGCTACACAAAACAAATAATCACTAATCGTTTATTAGTAATACCTTTTATGCAACGGGCACCTGAGGACCCATTTTATTTATTATGAAATCGCTCTTCGTTAGTGGAATTAGCTGAAATGTCTGAGCAATTTGGAATTAGCCCACTTTTCCTAAGTTTGGCAAGCGGCCCCATTAGCAAAAAAGCAGCAATCTGGACAATTAACAATTAGGTCCAGGGGTATTTGTGTATACAAAACATCTCTGAAGCTGCAACCCCTGTAGCTTGCGTACTACAATGCTCAGCAGTCGCAGTGAACAAAATAAGTTCTATTTTTGCAAAAACAACAATTTTCATCATAGTTCTCTACGGGATCAATTGGGAGATCATGATCATGGATAATTGTGCACTATGAAACCGTCACATAGATATTCTTAGTCTACTTTTACGGCTTGCTGATCCTTCAGAAATTGTGGATTATTCGACTTTTAAGAAAATGACAAGATTTCAAAGCCGAAATAAAAAATTGGGTATATCTCATGAAAGGGACAAACTAGGAAAATGCTTTCAAGTGCAACACGTAGTACCCCAAAAGGGCAAGATTTCTTTACAGAGAATTGTCTGAATAAAGCTTTTGTTTTTAAACTGTTTTAGGCCTTATGTCTTGAGTGTGCTAGTGATTTTCGTGGCTACCGCTAGCGAGCCCGTCCAAAGCTATTGCCTATATACTATTCAACAACCGTACGACTTACAACTTTAATTTTATAAACTCGTTAAAATATACCGTTTGGACTCTAAAATATGTAAAACTGAGCGAGATCGGAGAAAGTCGAAAAAATGACCAAACTTTCGACCCCCCCCCCCTTAAGGTGGTGGTATCCTTTTGTGCAGTGCTTTTGTGGTGTTTTTTTGAAACGCTATAACTTTCGCAATTCTGGGAGTTGTAAAGAGCTTTATACATCGTTTTAAAGCTTATTATCTGTACATTCACATGAGCTTACAGAACTGGCAAAATTAGCAAGAAAATAGCAGAAATTTTCTGACAAGCTGACATCGAACACGATGAATATAGACAGAAAGTTTTTGAACAAAGATTTCTCAAAACTGAAGAATCGGCCAAAAGTTCTTTTTGTGCCACGATATGAAGGACATATTCCTGAGGGACGTTTTCCTGGATCTGGCTCAGCAGGTCTTAACGGTCGAGAAAATCGGCCAAATGCACAGTAACACGAAATTTCGCAACATCGCATTGAGTTTTCTTGCTACTCAATATGTTTTAGCCCAAACCAAGAAAAACGTCCCTCCGCACAAGTGCAAATTTCGATTTTCGGTTTTTCGGCCAAATCTCTAGCTGAAAGCAATAAAGTTCGGCTAATAGGCATTCATAAAATGTGCATTTGGACGATGTATCGATTGAGTATAACTAAGCCTATTTTGTCCTTAACATGTGGCAGTAATTTTGAAAAAACTGATTTCCTCGAAAATGGCCATTTTTTGACCCTAGAAACAGTTTTTTGCTTATACTGACTTAACCACTGGAGATAGCTCAAAGGTTGTAAGAGCAAAAATGCTCATTTTCGAGTCCTCTTTCCAGCCATACCAAGCAATCCGGTGTCTTGTCTACCTACTGGGAGCTTAAGGCCAAAAACCAAAACTTTCTTCTCTTTTGGCAAAAGAATACGGGACTGGTCCTAAAATGTTAAAGAGCACGGAAAAAGGTTACTTCGTAAGTTTTAGCCCTTTGCGTAAAGGATTAAAGCCGTAGAAGTCAAAAATACCCGAAAGGAAACCAGCACCTTAAGATCGACTAAACGTGGCTGTAAGTGTCGCTGCGATCTTGTCTTCTTTTGACCTCGCTCACTTCTGACTTCTCTCACCATACATTAACATAGAGTCAGGCCCTGGGGGAGCTTGTCCCCAAAACGTTTTCAAAGGGGCTTGTACCTTAGGAATAAATTTCTAAAATGTTTCTCAAAATTAACGCAAATTTTACTAAAATTTGCAATTTTTTATCAAAATTTGCGAAAACCTTCAATTTTGAGTGAAATTTCAAAATTTTGCTCGATTTGCCCGAAAAATCAAAGATTTTAGCTAAAAAATTCCGTCTATGCCGGAAAGGTTTTGAAATTTTATTGTAAAACTATTTCTTTGGTACTTTTGGTTACCCCTTTGCCACTTTTTATTACTCCTTCTCCCCGATAGGGTTTGCAACTTGTCCACGTTGGGGGGGGCTTGGACTCCCCAGACTCCCCGCGTTAACCTATGTCCCTCACTCAGTAGGAAGTAACAGACAAACCGCCCTCACAACATCCCAGACTACCTGTGGAGTACGTAATAAGCAGTAAACAAAAGTACAATATTTCTATTTCATTTTCTTAACTTTGCAGAAAAACATCAGTTTGTATGTGATGTCTGTTGCAACAAATAACAAAAATATAGCACAGCAATGAAACTGGCTTTTCTGTTAATTGTAGCTTTTTTCCTGTCACTTATACGTACATACGCAGAACCCAAGAAATTTGCTGCACCTAAACAAACAGCTAGCAAGCTAGCTTGAAATACAGCCTTTACAATCGCCTCGGGTAAGCTGCTTGAGCGGTTACTCCGTGTCACCTCAAAGTTCAAAGTTGCTTTCATGATAAAGAAAGGAGGCATTGCTCCTAACTGAATCACCAAACTGGTTGAGGCGTACTCAAGAGTACTGAGGAGTACTCAAAAAATACAGTATGTTCTTTGGAAATGCGCATCTTCTAAACTTTTGAGGAGACTTCATCATGACTCTGTCTGTCCGCATGGGACATTAGTTTGCACATTAGTTTGTGGTGAAAAATGCTAACACTTTTCACTCTTAGCCTTGTCAATCGTGTCTGAATAAGGTATCTGATTTGGAATACCACTATATAGGGGTTACAGGCCACTATACCAGAAGTGTGGTGTCTAAAACTAGTGGTCACTATGAATATCAACTTTGTTGTTAACATGACCACAGACAGTTCATGAAATTGGGCGCAATAACAGTAAACTCCGTAACCTCTTAAAAATGAAACCTACGAAGGCAAGTCGGCTTAGGCTCAATCAATCCGCTTGTTCGACACACAAATTCATTGTTTCCAAGAATACCATATCCTGGATTACATCCACAGACAACAGTATCGCCTTCCAACACTGGATTGGTGGTAGCATTGCAGTAGCCATTTTCATTTTGGAGATCTTCACAATTTTCTGAAGACAACATCATTTCATGCTCAGCATTAAATTTTACGAGAAGGTAGTTAGTTCTACACTCTTACAGGTGAACCAGTAGTTTATACTGGATCTGGATCAGTAGGCGATAATTGCTTACGGTTCAGAACCTTTAATATACTAATTCAACTAGTAGTTGAGGATGAATTGGCTAGTAGCACCTACTGGAAATAATCCAGTACAAGTCGACTAGTGCTATTAGTACACAACTTCTAGTGGGTCTAGTAACAACTACTGAAAAGTTATAGTAGTTAACAAGTGTGCGCAAAACAGCTGGTTTGCACCAGTAACAACTGGACAGGTCCAGTAGTTTTCGAAACTGCTCCACAGTACGCGCTGACACTAAGTGCTCTAAATGTTCTAAGTAAACTATGCCTATGGAGGAGGAGGAGGAAGAAGGAGAAGGGAGTCAGGGAAGCGGTTGCAGCGGTATCGGCAGCCAACGACGCCACTGCAACCGCTTCTCCGTCCAGACAGGAGGAAGAGGAGGAGTAGTGTTGAGATTGGCCGAAATTTTCCCTGGTTGGCTTGGCTTGGCTTGGCCGGAGTTTGAAGTTGGCCAGCCAATTGGCCGTTGGCCGATTGCCGACCAATGGCAAACAGCCAACGCCCAACTGGCTGGCCGTTGGCCGATTGCCGACCAATGGCAAACAGCCAACGCCCAACTGGCTGGCCGTTGGCCGCCTTTTGGCCGTTGGCTGTTGCTCGGCCGTAAACCCATTGGCCATTTTTTAGCTACATACCAACGTTGGCTAGCTGGAATCTACTATTTTTATTTGTCTACCGTGCTTAATTAGGCCTTAACTTAGTTGAACTTTATTAAAAATAGTTTTTCCAAACGTTTAGCTTCAATCCGCGACAATTCTGTTTTAGTTTTGCTAGAGGACTGCAATGAATTTGTAATTGATGAGACGCTGATCGCTACACAAAGTTAAAAACTAAGTTGTTAGCACGATTAAAATTTGCATGCAATTAGCAAATTTATTGAAAAACAAAGTTATCCACGATAAAAGAGTACGGAGGTATCGAAAAGCTAGAGCTAAATGTCAACATCTTATGCACGTAAAGTGAAAGTCTGTAGTCTGTAATGTATGTAATGTAACGTTTATAATGCAACATGTGCACAATGTTATGTAGCAAAATTAAATTTTGCAACCCAGCTGATCCACAAAATCAGTAAATGTGAGCTTGGTCAACAGTCGGCCATTGGCCAGCCAACGGCCAACGGCCAGCCAGTTGACCGATGGCCGTTGGCCGGCCACCGGCCAACGGCCAACCGGTTGGGTGTTGGCCGGCCAACAGCCAATGGCCGGCCAAGCCAACTAGCTGAAATTTTCTCGGCCAACGGCCAATGGCCGCCCATTGGCCAGCCATTGGCCGCACCGGCCAACGCACATCACTAAAGCGGTTGCAGTGGTGTCTGCAGCCTATGACGCCACTGCAACGGCTTCCCCGTCCGGACAAGAGGAGGAGGAGGAGGAGGAGGAGGAGGAGGAAGAAGGAAAGGGAAGTGGTTGCAGTGGTGTCGGCAGCCAACGACGCCACTGCAACCATTTCCCCGTCCAGACAGGAGTGCTGGTTCAAACCAGTAACAACTACTGGAGTGTCCAGTAAGTAGGAGGGCATTTGGAGCAACTTGGTATATACTGAAACTCCAGTAGTAACTACTGGCTATTCCAGTAGTTTTATGAGTTTGTGAGTACTGGTTCACTCCAGCAAGGAACTACTACCCCTATAGTTAGTGCTTTATCGTTGCAGAAGACTCCAGTAGCAAACTACTAGTTCACTTTTAAGAGTGCAGTTATTGTGACAATTTGTATCAAATAAAACCGTATATAGTATTTATGCTTATAAACATTTTGATCATTCCAGATTTGGAACTTACTTTTGCATTGAGGAGGTTTAGGCTTTAAGGAATGATCACTGTAGCAAGTTAGATTGGCTTCACCCACCAATTCGTATCCTTTAAGACATTCAACTATCACATTTTCTCCGCTTAAGATTTGAGTATCGGAGAAGTTGTAAGCATTTGCAATCATCGGAAGTGGACAAATTGCTGAAAGAGTAGAAGAAGCACCTACCGATTGATACTAGCTACAGCTTTGTGTATTTGTTGGTAATATTAGCATATCTGTACATTTACGACTGACACTGTAACAAGAGCTTAAGCACATATATACAACTAGTATAGAGTGTGTATAATAAGGCTTAGTTACCATTTTGTTTTTCCTTTGTGTACTCATTTGCTCCATTCTAACGGAATCAATGGTTATTTTGTAACCACATGAATAAATATATCTAGCTTAATATATGGTTAGTACAGGGCAAGCTAATCTGCAAATGGAATGCTTAAAAATTAAAAAAAATTAAAAATAAAAATATTTCGGCATTTTAAACCACAATTTCATTTGTGCTACAATTTTCAGAAACACAAACCTTTCAAAATTTTTAAACTTTTACTACTCATGATGCACACTGCAATTTTAATGAGGTGAGATCATAGATTAAATTATGATTACAACATACTCATTTAAAACGAAAATAATGGTAAATGACATTCAACCAGCAGAATACCAAAAGAAAGCGGGTTCGGAATTCCCTAAGCTTAGAATCTTCACCAATACAAGGAAGTTTCATTTTGCTTCTTATTCTCATATCTCTCCGTCGTTCAACGTTTTGGCTGGCGGCTGCAATTGTCAGCAATCTGCTTGCTGCACTACGACACTATGTATGAATTACAATAACATAAACCTACCAGCACAATTTGGTGGTGGCGCACTCCACTGCCCATTGTGCTGACAAAAAGCTCTGTTCATGCCAACAAGTTGAAAATTCTCGTTGCAATAGTAAGTAACATTCGTCATTTCATATATCTCCGTGTAATTTGGAGCTTTCAGTTCCAGTGTAAAAGCGCCGTTCTGTATATCCGCAGGAAATTCACAAATTGCTAATATCAAAACCAGGTTATTGTAAACTTACGTCGTTACTGTAATTGCAACAGCTTGAGGTTACGTTAATAATAATAAGGAAAACATAACACAGTTGCAATAGGTCTATTCAAGCGGCAGCTAAACGTGAATCCTATTCGTATGCACTTTGCTTGGACAATTCGATTTTACACAAGTATACTGTCTTATAACGGTCACTTTCATTTTTGAATGGGACTGCTATGTACTGATATCACCAGAATCATTCAAACCTAACACTGTCGGCCCAACTGAGAGAATGAAGACGCTTACTTGCAAATATATATATATATTTATTAATTAAAACGAATCAGAATGAAATCGAGAAACAGAAAAACCGTTAGTCTCGAAGAAGTTAACTTCCGTGCCAGCTTATAACATATACAGTGATTATTCAGTTGACTATTAAATCCGACTAAACAGTATGCGGCGTTTCGTTTATTGAAGAGGAAAGTAATGTGAGATGTGTCAGTTAAAAGCTACGGTTTTTGCAACATTGCGTTTACTGAAATAAACAATTGAAAAACAATTGCGGGAGGCTTACTACATCCCAAGATGTTAGTGTCAAAGAAAGCAATCTGGCACTGACGACCCCAGCGACCGTTGCAATTGTTGTCACCCAGCAAACTGTCTCTATTGGCAAAGAAGACTCCACAGAAACCGTCGTTGTTCGGTTCCGAGCGGTACCAATATATGTCATCCATCAAACAACCGGAATCGCCGAATATCCACGTATCTGTATGTTATGAACACGATATAGTACAGAATGAAGATGAAACAAAAGCTGGCGAGTTTTAATACAATCACTGTACGTCCAATTTGCATGTACTTGCTATTCTTATCACAGCTTCTCAAGACTATACTGAGTGCAGATCATTTAATATCAAACTGTCTGGACTACATCAAATTGCAAGGTATTTATTAAGTATTCATTGAAGATGAATCAGCATAGTGTTTCTTTGCAGCGTAAAATCATTTTTCAACTGACAAGCGTCCAAAATGTCACATTTTAGAAGCATGGCTTACCACGCAGCAGATATCTGGAATTCAATGAACGTGAACTCTTTTAAAGACTGTTTCATTACATTCAGAAGATTTCGTTAATTTGCCGAAATTATCGGTGTGATGCTAACTTGACACACTGTAAATGAAACTGTTACTATCGTGTTACCTACCTAGTCACATAGCTCATATTCAATACGGCCGCCACGCGCTCATTTTTCAGTTGGGATGAAAATTCTCGTAGTGTTTAGTTTGACGGGACGTTATTTTTTGCTATTTATTATCGTTTTCGCGCCTTGGGTTTTGCCTGTTTGATTTTGATGAAGAGTACGCTTTGTTACCTTTTGTATTTCTTTTCTGTATTTCAAATTAACCTTGTGAAATTATTCAAAGTTCCATTCCATCTTGTTTTTGTTGGTTACGGTAGTCATTCCAAACTCATTATAGACAGACCTACCGATCTTAGTTTAAATTAGTCAGAGATTAGTTTTACTTGTCCAAATTCCGACAGCAGTATGAAATGAATACACAGTTTCTAATTGCTGAAAAATTTTTAAAGAGATTGGACAGATGAAGATGTAGCATCTGTACGAGAATCCTCAATCTGTGCTAAAGTCCTGTTGTATTTTGCTTTGGCCCCCTGCAGAGACCCTGTTGTAATGATTCACGTCACCACTTTTACATGTACTTTAAACTAAACTTACTGTTTGCGTAAAGTTCATGAATATTCACATAATTATACGTTGTGCCCCTAAAATTAGAGATTGTATATTAGTGCTGTGAAGAATGCTATGGTTCATAGTAAGCAAATCCTAATAAGAATTGGATAACTTCTGTAGCTTGATTTGAGTTGTCCAATTTTAGAAAATCAAGGATTCCTAGCATCAATGCAGAATGCCAGCTTGCTTCATCTTGCTGCGGAAAAGTGTTATTTGACAAATAAAAGACCGACCCCAAAGGGTCTCTAATCCGTGCGATGGCAGGTCGGTTAAAAATACAATCTAAAAATTGGAACAATTTTTTTAAAAACTAGAACAATTACTGTAAAAATTAGTATTGATTGTTGGAGAACTACTAATGATTGTAGCAAAATTACTATGTGAAAAATAGGGGAGGGGGGGCAATGAAAACGGCCGCTCCCAAAATAATTTCGAATAAAAGAACGCCCACAGGTATCAGCGTGGTTATACATACTCATATTATACGCTTGTCATACTCAATGTGTCAATGGACTGCACTTACGATGCCGTTCTGACTTCGCGATATTCTTCCAGTGATCCCCAGATTGGAATGATGGCATTAGGATGTTCAGCTTTACAAAGCTCCACAGTTTCATCATAGGGACCCTTTCCCGGAAGATTTTTAACGCAGCTTCGAGACAGCTGAGTCCATCCTGGCGGACAGACAACTAAAACACAGAGCACAAGGAAAGATTCCGACTTTTTGTGATTTACTTCGTAGAGACTGATTTGTAATGGACAACTATGCCTTGGACAGCCCTGAAATAGCAAATTGCCGATGTTTTCAGTATCATTCATCTGAAGTTTCAGTTATTTTATCATTTTAAGTTAGCAGTAGTTTTGAGTCAAAAATGTGCAACTCCGTCTGAAACTAGTTTCCGGAAAGGTTTAGCTTTTCTTGAAAACTAGGTAATTTGGGGAAATTGTGTGTAGTGAGTCCGTTTATGCATGTGATAAAACTGAAGATACAAGAAAATACGATTGCAACCTTGAAATGAAATGATTGAAATTGAACTGATAATGAATGAATGAATAATGAAGGGATAATTTTGCTGACTAACACTAAAATTGCAACTGAAATGTTCATCGTGGTTTGGATCGTCAACTGAAGCAACCGAACCAAAGACGCAACGTTATAGCCATGTCGTACAGTTGAAACTCTCAAGTTACTGGCATACCGGTGAAATTGGCCATCACATACCAAATACATCAACTTGCTGCGTTTTACTTCATTGCACTGTCGTCATTTTCTGAAGAGTCCATTCATGCTGTTTAGGAAGATTGTGTTCTCAAAGCAATTTTGGTTGCCTGCGAGCATTAAATAGCTTTTAATCTCAATTTCCCTGTCCCATCTTTGATATTACCTTTTACACATCTTGGAACAAACAACGTTCCGTCCTGTTGACAGTATGCTATTTTTGAGCCAACCATTAGCAAATCGTCGTCACATTCAAATGTTACGTTGTCCCCTGCTTGAAGAGGAAGTCTGGAGTATATCACTGTGCCATTGTTAAGTTGAACTTCTGGACAAGCCGCCTCTAAAATTTCGCAGGGAGGCATTCACTCCGAGTTATATATAAATAAGTAATAAATAGGTATGCCAATGTAAAGGGCAGGCCAAATTAATTATACTCAACGCTTCACCAAAAACTGACAGAAGCATACCGCGACATAATAGTAATATCAATAGCAATTCCAGAGTTCAACCTGAATTAAATTGCCTTGATGTCCATAAACTCATGAAATTCATAATTTTCACCATAATTAGGTACAAGACTACTAGATTTCAGACCCTCAATATTCTATTTGCTGCAATGGAAATTTCCAAGATATTTGCCTGAGAAGTATGTGTTTGACTTTTATTAGCTTGTTTTGCTTAGAATGTAGTATTTGACATTTCAGGCTTTTGTTAATGACTTTTGCGAAGCGAAAGGTGACTGTAGCAAGGAACACTTAGTTATACAGTGTAAAATGCAGTCATACAGCATAGGATCTGTCAAGTTAGAAAAAATAAAATTAACGAAAAAAATTTTGCGTAAAACAGACATGTTCGGGAGCAAAATTTGGGTTAGTGATCCATAGATCCAGATCATTAGGTTGAGACACCTCCTCAACGTCTCCCCCCCAAAGCACTCGTGTAGATAGAATATATAGTATATAGTGTGTATATATTTTAGTGTACCATGCAAAAATGCTTCACAATTCGTAAAATACGTTACATCATGAATACTAATGCTTACCTATCAGCCCATTCAACGATAAAGCCAGAAGCTGAAAGGTAATTATATACAAGAGGGCCATGACATATCTTCACTTTAACCTGCTCTATTGGTACTAGAATAGCATCTATCTATAACCACTGAATGCGCTGGTACATGGTGAAATGGATGACTCGGCTATCATAACCTAATGTGCTTTAGCGGTTGCTTAGGATCACCAGGTGTCACAGTTCAATGAAGCAATGGGAATGGATTTAACATAATTAAGCAAGGTTTGGAAGAGTCGTTACCAAGCTATGCCTGTTCCAGTGCTGATTTCTGACAATAAACATGTCGTTGTTCGACAATTAATGGAATGACGTGAGCTGGTAAATAACTTTTCGCATGAAACTTGATTGTTATGTGTCTTTACGTCTTTACGATAAAGCATGCCGACCCGAGTCTTATAACAAAAATATTTTTGTACAATAATATATTACAAAAAACATTGCATTAGCATACAAAATATGTTACAGATGCAAACTTATTCTTGAAATTGTAGTCGAATATCCTACGATTAACGAGCAATTTCACTTCAAAGTTGAGATCTCTTGCTTGCCAGATCTCATCAGCGAACTTGCCAGTATTGGGAGAGCGGCCATCAGCATCGCCACAACTATACCCGATCACCTCAAAATAATTATGCAACTAACTACCCTAGCTGGAGCTCTATGGAAACACTTAGTATTTAATAAAGGAATGACCTTATTTGAAATGACAAATTAAATGGGATTAGTCCCTCACAACAAAGAAAATTCAGTGTCCTCACCAAATAATTCGCAACGGGTGGTCTGTGCCATCATACTAGTAAATAGGTCTCTCTGTGCAAACACAAGATTTGGGAAGGGAAAGAAAAATTAGTGAGTAGGCAGGCGCTCACAATGAAAGAATTCCACAGACTAAAATGGAGGAGAACATCATGGGTATGATCCTTACAGTGAACTTACGCCTATTCAAAGACGTGTCACTGCAGTTTGGGAACGAATTCAAACTTAAACTTTGTTCGATTGTGCCTGGGTGGTTCAATCGGTAGAGCGTTGGCCTTGCCAGCCAAAGGTTGTGGGTTCAATTCCCACCTCAGGCCCGAATTTTTCGGGTTGGAGGTGCCTTGTAGTCTTATACCCCAATCACGTAGATCCTAT
>JASAND010012938.1:0-25041 GCA_030248195.1 Trissonchulus latispiculum
TTACATATTTTTCACAGGAAACTCCTGTAATTTTTACTATTCGAGAGGCCGGTAACATATGTATACAAAAGTTACTTTTGTGGAACATACAAGAAGCTCCGCTAGTGACTGACCGCACACGAACGCTTTTGTACAAAACTACAAGAATTACTCTAATTTTTAAGAGTGCAGCAGACAGTTTAACATTTTGCGTTGGGAAAATGAAGAAAAGCTTCCTACGAAATGTGAGAGGTCGCCAGGATATGGGCGGATGAGCGAAGCAGGCGAAGACGTCGTCGACGCAGAGGAATCGGGTCTCCTGCGGCTCCAGAACGGTCTGACCCCGACACTGACCCCACATGTAGACTTTGTTCAGATGGGAGACCACTGCTGAGATGTTGCAGGAATTGCTCGCCGCTGCGTCCACAATTCTGAAGCATGCAAAAGAAACAAGTAGGACAAAAAGAAGGAACAACCAACCGTGCATTAGTTGCACGCAAACATCTAAACGACAAAAAACAAAAACGGCTGTTCTTTTATTCTCAGCCGAAAACACTTCTGCACTTGTTCCTGTTAGAGTCCGTATAGAATAAAAACAGAGCCATCTTGTCTGATATGTAGAATATAGCGCAAACTTATTGTTAGTTAGTGCCAACAGGCTAAGAGCAGTGCGGTTTTCTTTTTCCAAAATATGGCAAGCCCCTTTTTTAGTAAATAAACAAGGTGTAAATTAAGTAGGAGCACGAACTATACTTTCTAAAAGTGTACAAGGAGTGAGAATTTTCCCAGAGGAGACAGAATTAACAAGAAAGTGACCTGCCAAGATTGATAGCTGTTTGCACTGGCATGAGTTGGCTGATCTTTGATCCGTTTCCGAGCTGGCCGCAGGAGTTGGATCCCCAGGCAAAGAGTTCACCGTGATCCGTGATCGCCAGGGCATGCGCGTAGCCACACACTAGCTGAAATGGGAATACAACAAAACAGATTAAAAAAGATTAGGTTAATTTTTTAATTAATTCTTAATTAATCATAATTTCTATTTACCATTTCCATATTGTAAAAGTCAAGTGTATATACTTGTCGAATGATTCTTCCATCAAAGTTGAGTTTGGCAGGAGTGAGTTGATTGGTTGTTGATCCGAGGCCCAGCTGACCGTTCCCGTTGTAGCCCCAGCTGTACACCTGAAACTAGACAACTTGGAAGTACCACTGAAGTCAAATCAAAGCATAAACAAATCAGAACAAAGTCACAGATGCAGAAAAGTTCATTTAAATGTGGGAGTGAAAAAAATCAGATTACTGTAGTTGCAGAAACGACTGCAGCTTCATTTTCATTGGTTGTGGAATTGGTGGGAAGAGTGACGTGAACAGTAATTTTCATACTGTAGAAGTTATTGACCAATCAGATTTAAGGAAGTGGAATTACCCAATCGAATGTAAAAAAGTCGTTGTTAAAAAATTTTAGAGTTGCAATTGCGCACTTACATCGCCATAATCGCTGATGGCAAAGGAGGATGTTTGTCCGCAGCAAATCCACCGAATCTGTTGTCCACCTATGCACAAATCCATGATTTGTACATGCTAGTGTAAGAGTTTCTTACTCTGATCTATTATGTACTCTTGACTACATACATAGGTAAGAAACAATTGCATACAATTGTAAAAAGCAAAAGCTATTTGTATGTTCGACCTTTCAAGTTAAGCCGAATTAATTATAAAGAATGTATTTTATATATGCAAATTAACTAAGAATTAATTAATTCGTGTATCTAATTTGGTGGGACTATATTTCTGTGATTAGAATTTACCAATTGCTCCATCGATTTTCCTGGGCGTGGACTGATTGTTCGTTGTTCCAGTTCCGACCTGACCGCTTGAATTGTGACCCCAGGCGAATATCTACAATACAAAGATAACAAACTGTGCGCTTTAGGATTAGAAATTAGTTTAGTGAAACGCTATTAACGATCATTTGTGCTATTCAACGTCGTGCTTTCTTCGTGTGCTGTGCTCGTGCTGCCATTGTGCTGTGCCTGATGTAAGGGAAGCAGGCGTAGAAAATATTGATGAGCATGAGCCTGTTTTGTGCGTTAGAGATGAGCGCGGGCCGGATTTTTTCGGCCCTGCCCGGCCCGGCCCGCTCCAAAACTTTGCTCGGCCCGGCTCGGCCGCTGGCAAAATTTTTCGGCCAGGCTCCGGCCCGCAGTTAAAAAATTTTCCCAACCCGGCCCGGCTCGGCTGACCAATGGAGGTTGGCCCGGCCCGGCCCGCGGGCCGGGTCGGGCCGGGCCGACGGGCCGAAATGCTCGTCTCTATTGTGCGTTCAGCTGATGGTCCTGATGGCCCTGTGGTGTAGTGGTAGCATGACTGACTCGAGAGCTGAAGGCCCTGGTTCGATCCCCGGCTGGGCCAATATATTTTACTTTGTATCCTGAGTGAAAAAGCTTAACACCCTCTTTCCTTCTCTCTCCTAGGTCCTGATTTCATGGGTACGAGGGTGCCTGAGGCCTCCCGTCTTGTCCTCGGTTTCTTCTTGGTCCCGCGGGCCCTGACTAGCTCTATATGCATGTATAGGCGTAGTGCGCACCTCTCCTTCGTCCGTGAGCGCCATGGAATGATGAGTCCCGGAGGCGATCTGAATCACTCTGATGTTGGTTAGATTGGCAGTGATTGGAATGGGAGTGAGATTGGCTGTCGTTGAGCCATTACCTACACATGTAGACTCAAGCATGGATTGTATGAATTTACTACTATTTAAATTAAGTATCCAATGGCAGAAGAAAGTCTAAGGTAATTGTTCAGAAGTTGTAACCTTAATGTAGAAACAAAACTCAAACTTAAGAAAATATTTATATATAACAAAATTCAAAGACTTAAACGATGTTTGAAAATGTAGATGAAAGTGGACAAGCAGCTTACAAAAAGCTATACATGTATAACAGGTGTCACTATAACTTTACCTAATTGGCAGTAAGAGTTTTGACCCCATGAAAAGACTTGACCGTCTCCAGTTAGGGCCAAAAGATGAGGTCCGGATCCAGCACAAAGGTGAATCACGTTCTGACCACATAGAGGTTCTATGCAAATTGGGTCTAAGGAGGAATAGCCATTACCAAATCCTAAACAATACCCACATAACCTTAGCCTAGATACTGTTTCAGGTGAACTCTATTCTCCTGAGCTTCCATCCGACTTTGCATTTGGCTACTTGCCATCTGCGATGATATGCCGGAGTAGGAGTAAAATGAGTCATGTCGTTATTCGGACCGCATTTTGCAATTTGCACATCTTACAAAACAAGATTTTTTATTATTATTATTATTATTATTTATTTAATCATAATCATTTTATTATTTGTAGGATAAGGCTTACCTAAACAATTACTAGCATTGTTTCCCAGTCCATAAACTTTATCTTCCTTGGTTACTATGACGGCTTCACTGGCAGAGCTACCGAAGACAAGCGCTAATCGAATACTGTCTATAAATTCTGGCTCTAATAAACTAAATATACTCCATCTACTGACATCACTCATTGGTCTAAAATATAGCACATACATATTATGGAATTTTTTCCAGAATCATGAATTCAGTTTTAGTGTAGAAAATAAACAAATACAGTTCAGGTTCGCCTGAAAAGCGGGAATGGTTGCGGATTAAATTGAATTTCAAGAATCTTTCATAAAGCAGTTATTCCAAATGGAAACTAAGGGATAGAGATGAGCACGGGCCGGATTTTTTTCGGCCCGGCCCGGCCCCCTCCAAAATTTAGCCGGGCCGGCCCGGCCCGGCCCGGCCTGCCGGTGTCGTATAATATTTTCCCCCCCCGTGATATTTTTCCCCCCTATAGGGTATAATATTTTTCCCCCCGTGATATTTTCCCCCCCCCCCTTTCAGCTATAATATTTCCCCCCCTCTAAATGAAACCCAGCCATGTGATGCAGCAAATTTAACAGGGTCAAAGCAGCAACTTCAGCAGCAATTTCAATTTACCTTTGACCCTTTTTGTAAACCCTTTGACACTTTTATTCGAATTTGTATGCATTGTACTGATACTGTAAGGATAATTTGTAAAGGTTACAACATTGAAATAACCTTAAGTCGGTCGCCTTGTTGGCTACAAAAAGCTTCCAGCTGTCCAATTTTGAATTCAGTTTTACCGTTTACCTAATTTTAGTTTTATCTAATAACGTTCCGAACTGAATAAATCCAAATAAGTCAATCACCCAGTATCGTTTAGTTTGAAAGTGGAATTGAAAATTGACATTTTCACTTAGGTGCCCGCGTGAACTACATGATGCCTTCTCTGTCTACAGTAGTTCACTCTGGAGAGATTTAAAATATGCAGGTGCCCGCGTAGACTACTTGATGCAATTAATGTGGACACCTTCTCTTTAATTTTAGACTTAAGTGCCCGCGTGAGCTACTATCACCCTCTGTTGAAATGTTGGTAAGTTGCAAGTAAAATGCTGAAAACATTTTTACAAGTTAATTTTGGTTATTATTTAATTGTTTAATTAATGTTAATTTGCATGTTAAAAAGAAATTATTTTTTCACTTGTTTTGAACACTGTTTAAAAAGTGTAAAAACTGGTAATTTTTGATTAGTTCCTTAATAATTGTTTTGTTAATAAATTAATTTTGCTAATATTAATAACTGTAAAATGGTTTTAAAATTTTTGCATTTCTTATTATTTGGAAATCTAACTTTTACAGTTTTTACGAGTTGTAAAATTTTGGATCTTTAACAGGATTTTTACCGATTTTACAAAAGTTTTGTAAAATCAGCAACGCTTTCTTAATACTTTAATGCATTTTTACAGCACTGTTTCTTATTTTTCACACTTGTCACCGTCAAATATTAAATTTCCCTCACCGCAAATTATAAACAACCGTTGTTTTTATAGTAAGGCTGTATCCTTGAAACTTCTGATTTTTGAAGATGGAATATTTTGATCCTTCCAGCCAAAAATCTTAAAATATATATAGCTTTCTATTTGTTCCGAGCCAAAATGAAATTTTATTTTTAGTTTATTTTTTCTAGTTGTTTTCAAACACTGTTAATCACATCACAGGATGATCTATAAAAATTTAAATTTACTTGTAGAACATTTTTAACTATTAACGATAACTGTATATTTATACAAATTATAAATTAAAGCAATTCTACTAATATTAATGATAGTAAATATTTAATAGCCGCTGAAGTAGAATTGTATTATGATATTTAATTAAACTTCACATTGTAATTTTTGTAGTATACAGTTAACTTATAATACATAGTAATTTACAATGGTTAAACTTTCTCCAAGTAAATTTAAATTTTTAAGGATCATCCTATGATGTGATTAACAGTGTTTGAAAACAACTAGATAAAATAAACTAAAAATAAAATTTCATTTTGGCTCGGAACAAATAGAAAGCTATATATATTTTAAGATTTTTGGCTGGAAGGATCAAAATATTCCATCTTCAAAAAATCAGAAGTTTCAAGGATACAGCATTACTATAAAAACAACGATTGTTTATAATTTGCGGTGAGGGAAATTTAATGAATATTTGACGGTGACAAGTGTGAAAAATAAGAAACAGTGCTGTAAAAATGCATTAAAGTATTAAGAAAGCGTTGCTGATTTTACAAAACTTTTGTAAAATCGGTAAAAATCCTGTTAAAGATCCAAAATTTTACAACTCGTAAAAACTGTAAAAGTTAGATTTCCAAATAATAAGAAATGCAAAAATTTTAAAACCATTTTACAGTTATTAATATTAGCAAAATTAATTTATTAACAAAAAAATTATTAACGAACTAATCAAAAATTACCAGTTTTTACACTTTTTAAACAGTGTTCAAAACAAGTGCAAAAATAATTTCTTTTTAACATCCAAATTAACATTAATTAAACAATTAAATAATAACCAAAATTAACTTGTAAAATTGTTTTCAGCATTTTACTTGCAACTTACCAACATTTCAACAGAGTTGCTGCTTTGACCCTGTTAAATTTGCTGCATCATTTGGCTGGGTTTCATTTAGAGGGGGGGAAAAATATTATAGCTGAAAGGGGGGAAAAATATCACGGGGGGAAAATATTATACCCTATAGGGGGGAAAAATATCACGGGGGGAAAAATATTATACGACACCGGCAAAATTTTTCGGGCCGCTAAAAGAAAAATTCCAAAATTTCACTAACAATATATATTATTTCAAAGCCTTCAATGCAAGATGGAGAGGCTAAATTATGCTATGAAATGTTAAATTTTGCCTATAAATAAACAGAATCAGTAAATGTGTAGCTAATTTTAGTGATTTTACAACAATTTCTAGAGTTGATCTGACCCGTTTCGGCCCGCTCCGGCCCGCAGTTAAAAAATTTCTCGGCCCGGCCCGACCCGGCCCGCTAACCAATGGAGGTCGGCCCGGCCCGGCCCGGCCCGCGGGCGGGGTCGGGCCGGGCCGGGCCGGGCCGACGGGCCGAAATGCTCATCTCTACTAAGGGAGCGAATTTTTCCGAATACGGAAATCATGTGTATTGTGTGTATGCAAGTGTGTCAATATTAAATGCAAACTTCAACATTGAAAATAATAGCATCGAGTGCAAACTTCAATAAAAATATGAAAGTGTTTAACTCAAAAGTGCGTGTGCTTTTATCGGTGTCTAGAAAACGGCTATAAAAATTACTAGAGCAGGGAAGTGTCAAAAGTTGCGTTGCAGAACTCTAAAGTATATACTTATTCAGAACTGGGCAACAAAGAAAAAACAGATAAATTTAATTGAAAGCAGTATGTTTTGCAACATTTTATGAAACTTAGCCTCAGAAAAAAATCAGGAGAACAAAGTTCCCGTATATATTACTTTTTGGCAAGTTTTAACTTTGAGTTATACTTAAAGGCACCGCCGCGTTTCTTCGCTGATTTTCTTGGGCCGCGGGGTGGCACGCTGGGAATTGGAAAAGTTTGTCAGAGTTGACAAGAGTGAATGAATTATGGCACCTTAAAGGAAACATTCCATAAAAATGTTAACCTCTGTTGACAACTAAATCCCAGATGCCACCCTGTTATCGTTACTATGCACTAATCCTAAACTTCCCATTAGCTTTTCTTGTCTAGAAAGATAATTGAAACAATAAATTATACTTTAATTGGATTCCACAATTAGGTAGTGCAGTCTGCCAGACTACTAAATTTTATGAATGCGTCTAGCAACTTTAATTTTTATTCTCATGAGGGCTTTTAAGGCAAAATTTTGGAACAAGTGGCTCTATTCCAACCAGAGCCTAGCCTGAATAGAATATATATGTGAATTTCGAATGAAAGGAAAAGCTTAGTAGTCACAAATAAATATCAGAGTTAGTAGAAATTCCTAGTTGACTAAATCCGTGAGACTTGGTCCAATATAAAAAGACCAATACTGAACGGGTTAGGCAGGGAAAATCTTTCTAAGCAAAAAAATATTTATAATATTATGTGATGCGTATTTGCAAGTGCGAAACGGATCCCTGAATCTTCTAAAAAAATACGAAAAACAGTTTAAGGTTAATATAAATTTAAGAAGTATCTATTGTTTCTAGAAAGACTGTCCTTTTTTATCATTGTCTCTATTAGTGACCTTGAAGAGACAGCACGTGTGCTTTTAACACACAATATATGAAACTAATTTTTTTCAATCTTTACCCCTAAAAAACAGATAATGTAATTTCAGCAATTGCGCTGATCAGAAAATTAGATTTTAGGCACTTGGAAGAAGAGATCTACATGAAATGGAAGAGAAATATCTGTAAATCCCGGCCGCCCGTCCAGACACTTTGATCTAACTAAAGAAATTGGCCATTTCAAAAACCTGTTATCTAATCAGGATCCAAATTTAATAAACATGTTGGCGCCTTTGGCTCAACTTTCCATTCTTTCAGCTTAACAGATACATTTTCCAATATTTCAGGATTGGCAAAAAAATTGGTTCTGGGAGATATAGCAAAGAGATTCAAAGGAACCGCTATACTTTCAACTAAACGTTGAAAGAAAAGCTGTCGACAATTGAACACCTGCAAGAGTTGAACCAGCAACTTCACAAATGCTGTACATGTTTTTCTTTTTGTTGCACAAATTGGATCATTACCCAGTAAATCGTTTGCTGATCGTAACGGTTCCTGTTTCGACCCCAACAGACAGTATCTTTAGATTCGTAGAAATGGACAAACTACTTGCAATGGAGGTAGAGAAAAGAACCAGATGAATAAAACAGTTGGAAAAGTAATGGCCGACCGAGTTTTACTACAAATGATAGGAATTTAAGGAGTCCTATAGTAGAACACAACAAGACACTGCTAATTACACTGAATGTATGAATGAATTCAGACTTCAAAATACCAAATTAAACTAAGCTGAAATGCTGAGAGTACAATCAAACCTACCTATGCATATATTTTTATTCCTAGTTCTTTTGGCATAGCTCAGAATCTGCAACTTAACTTCCACTGAATAAAAGACTAACTTTCTATAAAATTTCTGAATAGCTTCTCATTTAGCATATGATTGTGAAAGTATGAGCTCAAAATTTTTATGGACATATGTCAAACATAAATGTTAAAAGCCTTTCATTGTAGCGAATCAAAACAGGGATAAAATTGGTTATTGCATGATTTATGGAGCAGCTACCATTTCTGAACATTAACTCTATCATAGAGGAGGGGTAGCAGTCAATTCGTGCAGACTACGGAGAAAAGCTCGCTAGTCATTTTGATAAGGGGTCTTATTAACTTCACAGTGCACACCGCTTGAGACTTAATAATTAAATGCCTTCAATCTAAGGCTTTTCCTCCCTTCTGTACTACTCCATGACAGACACCACTTGGAGGATAAGATTGAGTCAAACGCCGGATCATATTTTAAGGAAAACTTCTTTAATGAATTCGGCGTAGCGCCAGAACGAATGCTGTAGCGGTGAAATGCACAGAGCAGTGATGACCGAAAGGTTGGTGGTTTGAATCTTTCACACAAACTTTAAACAGTGGTCCAGCTTGGGTCATAGGATGTCTTTGATCTTAATCTTCGAGCCTGATTACGTTTAAGTTGTTATTAATCAGTTATTAATCCTATCCTTGGTTCTGTTCGAATAGAAAGACAGAGCTTGGCACTGATGTTTTCACATCCTCCAAATGAGGAACACACCGCGAAGGAAGCATGTTTACATACATAGGGCCATTGTTTTTATTTAAATTTCATGACTATCTTCCCAGAAATTAATTTCCTCTTTTGCGTAAACAAAGGAAAGCCATGGAAAAGTAAACCTATTAACAGCTTAGAGAGGAAGGGAGAGAAAACTTCACACTTTTCCGCTATCCTAGAAAAACGCTAAAAGGTGGTTTGAATTGGAAAAGCGCTGACAGGATAGTTTAGCTTCTTAGGAGTTTTGTTTGCACTGTCATAAGTGTGAAAACTAGACAAGTTCTTCCTGGACAAGTACAAACACCATTACAAAGGCAAATTTTCCGCCTCTCTGACAGTGAAAGAAAAGCCATTAGACTGAGAAGAGAGTGTTAATAATTTATGACGGAGGAGGAACAATCAGTGATTAGATGATGTCTCGGACTTGGACTGCATAGCACTGATATAGTTACCACTTTATCATTAGTTCTACTTTTCTTTCCTGTAATGTGCTTGCATTGGAAATTAGCTTGCATGGAAATATACATAGAAAGACACAAATGTGCGCTGGGTACTCACGTTACATAGTGCACCAACCATAAAGAAATAATGAAAAACGCCTGCCTGCAGTCACTAAGGCCGTAGCCTTAGTCCGAACAGGAGTGAGCCAATGGGCGCTCTTACCCAGGGAGAACTATTCCCTGGAGCTCCTGCCTGGTTGTCCAAGAAGGACAGCCAGCTCGGCTCTATCTGTGCTGCAACATAGCCAGAGAAGCCATAGAGCACCAACGATATAGAAGTATATACTAATCTGCTCTTCTCTCCTGATAGACCGCCTGACTTAGTCAGTGAGATCCGTGGTTCGATTCTCGTTGGAGCCAAATCTTTACAGCAGAAGAACTACCAGAAGAACATGGAATCCTCTTCTTCCCCGTGTGTCGTTTCTTGTCTTTTGACCCTGTTCTGGCGAGGTTGGACTGTCGTTCACCTGCGTTTGGTCATTGTATACGGTTCGAAGCGAAAGCGAGCCTCTTGCAAATGAGGGAGAAATGTACCGAGAGCACCAATGATATCTAAGCAAGCTCTGTGCACTTCTTTCCTGGCTCCGTGGTGCAGTGGTTAACGCCTCACTGCAGCCCGGTATGGACGCGGTTTAATTCCCGGCGGTGATAAATCTTTGCACCATAACTCGTGGGGGTGTGCGCGTCAGCCTGTATTTTCCACGAACAGAATACATGGAGTAGGTCACTATTATAGTAAGTGATTGTGATACAATGGCAAGATGGATGTTGCATGCGGATTCTGTACCTTTTTATGTATGTAGTTGCATACCTTAGAAACAGTAAAACGTACGTGCCATTATGCAATATGGGGTTGCAAAAGCAAAACTCGATTAAGCTTTTCTGGGTATCTATGTAATTCTTTGCTTACAAAGAGTTACCTACAGGACAACTGCATTTTAAATGTGACAACTATGCCCGTATCGGACGAACCATTGGCTCCGGAGGAGAATTTAGGTTGATCCCTCTGCAACAACTCAGACTCTACAGAACCTACCCTGTTGGTCTCGACTCTGCCACACGGGTATGTATGTGCTAATCCGAGTTTGCATAAATTCAGAAAAACAAAGCCTTAGATCCAGAGCTTGGATACAAGGAATGGAAAGGGGACCCCAGTGGGGGAACATGCATATAGGTAGCTCTTTTAGTTTGGTGAAAAGATAGGCTGATAATGAGGTCTCTTTCTCATGACTGAAAATATACATTAGAAGCTCTTCTATAAATTTCCCGCCTATTTTAGCATATTGAAGATTGAAACCTATTTTCCCAGGAGGTAGACGTTAGAGTAAGGCATTGAGTTACTACGAAAGGTGCCTCCTTCCCCCAGCCTCTGTCTCTCTGGCACAAACAGTAAACTCATAAGATAACCTCATTTCATAAATGCCTCCATGACTAAACAACTAACAAGCTCATGCTCAACGTAAACCAACTTTGAGCCTAATTTTCTATGTGGATAAAAAGAGCTGAAAGGAGCGCAAAGCGAATCTTTTCTGGCTTGTACCCCCCTTTTTTTGGGAGTTTTTTGGGTTGTGTTCCGTTTTTTTATATTTTTATATTTTAAGTTCATTAAAAAAAAATATTCTACGATCGGTTTATTTGTTTCTTTGTTTTTTTTTGTGAAGTACTATGGGTGTGTACCTCTGTAGTAAACTCTGTCGGACTTCACTAGATGATTGCAAGTAAGAGCTCAGTGTGTGATATCCAGTCCTAGCTGATTGAGAGAAGAGGCAAGAGTATCATAAATTAGCGAGTAGATCAAGATAGAGTTACCTGCGAGCCCTAGGCGACCGTCCCTAAATCTAATAAACCAAATACCGCTAGATTTTACTATATCAAACACAAGATACACTTTCTGACTTTAGGATAGACATACAGAACTGATATGAACTACACAGGAGGAGCACGACGGTAGACTCCAAAGAACACAACGGGAGGGCGTTACCTTCTCCCACACCTAAACTGGGCTATCGACTCCTACCCAACCAATAAAACCAACCTACCCCGCCACTGACGAAACTGCAACTGAACTGAAGCCTACACTTTCTCACTTATATATACTTTGTGCTACTGACGTAGCTAACCCAAAAAGAAATCACTTTCATCATTCATGAATAAGACAATTGTCAAAATAGTTCAAAGTTGTATAATTTCATCAAATAGAATATACTTTAAACGTCACACGTATGAAGATAGCACAACATATAATTTTCAATGCTTCGCTGCTGCGCAGCTAGCTACTAGTGCCCTAATGGGTAATATCCCACAAAATACCCCCTCTTTTCCGCCGCCGGCCCCCCGCGCGGCGATTACAACAGGTGTCACAAGGAGTTAAACAATGGTAAAACTGATGTTACATTAGTGTTGTCCGGACAAGTAGTAGTTTTAGTAATAAAACGGAATGTTACGATACCAGCTACAATAAAAGTGGAGCCAAACGATCCCCACCGCATACGAACTACGTGGCTCACAGTCAGCTCGGAATGACTCTTCGAACTGCGACTGGGTAAAACCGTGTCGGCTGTGACCGAAACTCAACTAACAAACGTACGAACAAACTGACAAACGAACAAACGAACAAACTACACTGACTAAATAAACTACCTACTAACTTTTCAAAACAACACGACTACAAAAAATTTGAAACAACATCACAAAAGTACACCTGTAGCAACCTCCGGACTGCGAACCACGACGAATAGAGACAATACACCGGGGACACAACCCACTGCACGTTCCCCCCAACTATACCCCAACTACAAACTAGCCCTAAGAAAATAGGAAGACCACACATACGAATAAAGCACATGGAAAGAAAACAGCACAGCGGTCACGTCATGGATGTTTTGCATAAGAATTAGACTAACAATATACTAGAAACAAACAAAAGGATGTAAAGCAAACAGTAGATAGGAAATATAGTAAGCATAATAAATGAAAAACTAGCAGAATATGGCAAAAATAGTGACACTGCAAGACAACAAACAACCCGAAAAACGTAGCTAGTGAAGAAAAATAGTTAGAAAAGACTACAAAACAAGGAATATAAATAGACACAATCAAATAATATATACGACAGACAACGGGATGGGTGGAAACGTCCTAAGGCGTGCCGGGAACCATGGCAGCATGCGGGAATGATCATCCGAGAGGCACACAAACTGTTCATAAAAGGCAGAGCAACAAATGGCAGAGTTAGTGCCACATATCCGACCAGGGACTGCCAGAAGAAATGCCCACACCAACCTGAGAACATTGGACCAAAGCATAAGGTAGACCCAACCCGACGATTCACAGCCAAAGATGGAATAATGCCGAAAAATCCAATACAGTAACAAAGATCGGCAAGGCAAAGACAGACCACAGGCTACCGGAACAATAGTTAACCCACCAGTAAATAGACCGGTGCAAACCATGGGCCTGTCCAAGGTAAACAGATTAATCCAGCAGAGCGAGTCATGCCGGAAAAAGACACAGAAAATAGTCCAGGCCAACAGTAAAGAGGCCGGGAGTCCAAACACCACCTTACCAGCATCAAGCAAAGAAAGCTGGACAACGCAAAAGGGTGTCCCGCAGAGCGCATCATGCAGGACAGACAGCACAAAATATAGTCCAATCCCAAAAGATTAGATAATAGAAGATAAGGGTAGACAAGGCGTAATAGGATAGTAAACAATACAGTAAAAGTCCCATAGACCAAGACAGGCAGAATGAAATGGGGTGCCAAATAGTACAGATCAACCATGCCACACCAATAGAGTGGCCCACAAACACCGAAATTATCTGGCCACGAAAGATGACAGAGGCCAGTATTCACCCCAATATCTCAGGTAGCGGGGCGATACCAAGCAAGACACATAGTTCGTAAAAGGCCCAAAATCCAGCCGGAGAGTTGCCGGAACCAAGGACAAGTGGCCCTCACCAACATCTACCATGGAGGCACGCCTGGCGTAGGAGGGGGGAGAATCCAGATACAATACAAGGCAAGGCATCACCTAAACACACAAAAGAAAAATTAAAGTATGCATAAAGCAACAAATGAAAGGATCGGAAAGACAAACTACAAAACTACACAACAAAAAACAAAGTTCAAATAACACAATACAGACCAAAAGCCCCTAACTGTAGCACTGGCATGCCAGTGTGAGTGCCCTGAAACGACCCAGTCTTAGGCAACAGCCTCCGAAAACCCACACCGACGACACGTATGATGATAAAAAGCGTAGACGAGATTTAGTATAACCCAATAAAAGTGGGAGGGAACCCGGGAGATGAATTGCACTTGTGTCCCAGTCTTAGGTCAACTAGGCAATCCACCCCAGAGAACCCTCAGATTAGTAAAAAAAGTATATGAAGAGTTAAGCGAACAATTTGACAAAAATAACAAACAACAAAACGATGATTAGACATTGTCTTCTGAAGTTCATCAAAACATCTCAACAAAGCTTAGAAACAATCTTCAGAAAATTCAAAATTTGCAAAAAGTTCGGGAAGGCTTCAAAATAAGGTCGGGATAGATGATACTGCAGTGCAAAACAATTTTATCAATAGAAAAGAAGTTGCAAACAAAAATCTACTATAAAATTTAGGTAGAAAGAGAAATTAATACCGAACGAAGGATGAGGGGAATGACAACAACAACAACAACTGACAACAACGCTCCCTATAAATAGGCCAAAATACCCCATCACAATCTATCATGGGCGCGTTTCTACCCGAGGAATAACAGAGGAAGCAAATTCCTCTGGAAAAAGTACCCGCAGCAAAGCAAGAACTGTGGTATCCCCCATGCCGATAGTATGATAAGCAACCTCAAATGCATAGAATGGAGGAGGATGACCCACCCGATCTTGAAGTTCCTGCACAGACAAGCCCAATGAAGAAACCAAATCCAACTGCTGGCGTGTCTCCACAGAAGGAAGGCGTTGCCAAAATGTATCATTAAAGTTTGAACGCTGCCGATGGGGAATTGACCCTAACCCCACAACTGGTTGAGGCAACCTAGCCACAGGAGCCGATGGCTGCCTGGCCATGCCAGAAGTTGAAGGGGTAACCCCCGGACGTCTTACAAGAGGGCCCGAACTTATCGGGACAGAGCCCGAACTTTTCTGGGAAGACCCCGATCTTTGCTTAGGTGTCCGCGAACGTTTCTGGGAGGACCCCAGGAATCGAGCAGAACAGGACCGAGGGCTACGACCAGTTCGAAAAGCACCAAACTCCTCACTGGCTGGGTCAACCCCGGACACAATGATAGGAGCTGCGGGAGAGGGTAAGAAGGCAGGGTCAACCCCGCTCATTTCAACCCTCGCCCCGAATGGTGACTGAAACGCAGCCACAGGATCCGTAATAGTTTCAGGAATACGGTTACCACCCTCTGGATCCTCCGACAAATTTAGAACAACTGACTCGGACAAACCCGCCCGTCGAACCCGTTTCGGGGTACTAACAGCCGTAGGAACCGGTTGCGTTGCTTCTTGATACTCAAGAGCTACCTCCCCATCTACCCCTTTAGCTGATGCTACGGCCTTCGTTCTCTTAGCCTTAGGAGTTCTAACCCTTGATGGAGAAATATCGCGACTAGACGACTGCTCAGGGTTCGGACGTAGATATGCCGAAACCCATAATTTCTGTGCCATCCAGTCATGCGAAGGAATAGACTGCAGTGAAGAACGTTCAGCAAGCGAGACAATGACCGGTTTCCAAACAGTAGACTCGGTGGCACCAGACACACGCGATGGGTCAGGAAGACTAGACAAGGGGTAGGCACCCGGAGAAGGAATGGGTGGGTCGAAGACCCCTTTTGATTTCGAAGCAGATCGGGAAGTGGCCGTCTTACCCTCACCAGACTTTGAAGCACCCGACTTACCCTCTTTGGGCCCCTGTTCCAATTTATCGAAACATTTGTGAAGAGACTTCATAGTAAGCGGCTTAGACATGGTTGACAGAACTCTAGTCTCCCGCAAATTTCGAAAGTCAGAAACCCCAAAAGCCTGATCAAAATGAATATATTTTTGAACTATCAAGATAACATCCCTAACCTTAGCAGCCCCAAAAATAAGTTCAGGAGGTGTTGGAAAAGGCTGAAACCCCCGCGTCGGCACAGCCTTGCAAAGATCTCCTGAATATTGCAAAATATTCTCTTGATACCAAGAAAGTGGAATATCGACACGAGAATTCTGCGGAGGAGGCAAGGCTCGCCCTGCCCGCACCCAAGGGTATGGTCCCCTAGAATCTACTGGAGACCAAGGCTTCAGAACACGATCTTCTGCACGAATATTTACGTACCGACCTAGGTAGGCTATATCAGTAGCAGAATGACGAGCATCTATACCCAAAGCCCCAAGTAACCGACGGACATTTGCCAATGGGTTTAAACCCAAAAGAGGGTATGAAGTATTGTAGAAAAGAGGAGCTAACAAATACTGAAAATAGTGCCACAAGGGATATTGAAAAAACAAAACATACAGAGGAATCAAATAGATCCCTAAAGAAATAGGATCAGTTTTCAAATTCATAGGGTGAACCTGGTCAATTTCAGTTCTAAATTTCTGCAACTTTACGGGGAGGGGGACTGCAATTTGTATAAGAGGAAGAGTGGATTGAGCTGGGAAACCCCAAAAATCCCTAGCGGAAGTACCCTCCAGCTCCCAAGCCATAAACCCCGCTGTTTCCGCTGCTCGAACCCACAAAGGTACGAAACGAATCAATTGCGCGATCGAGGTAACTACAATACTAGCCTTAGCTAAAGAAGGAGGAAAATTTGTTTTCTGAGAAATTAGGCGAATATACGTAGCATACTGAGCCTGATCAAACTGATCTCGAAAAGCGAAAAATGCAGGGGGTTTGTCAGACAAATGCTTGACAAGAAATTCATGCGAACAATACTGAATAGCTTTTCCGTCAAATACCTCAGACTGAACACAAGTATCTGATTCTTCATCAGTAGGCGACTGTGCGGGCGAGGCACCCGCTGGAAGGTCCACCTCGCGCAAATTACCCCCTGTTACCGCGATATTCATACGTACGGTAAGAGCTGATTTGTGAAGTACCTGCTTATCTGCTCTAGAAAATTTGTATGACATGGCAAATCAAGAAAACAAAAATTTAGGAAAGGCAAATTTTCAAAATTCACATAATGTCAATATCACAGGAAAATCTTATCAAAATGCAAATCACAGACAAAACCCTTTTTTAAACCATGTCGCAAGGTCACGAAAACATCAGAAAGATCTTACAGCAAGGAAGGAAACAACCTGAGGTATGAAGGCAAAGAATCCAGAATCCAAACGATGGTCCACTGATGAGAAAGGCACCTCACAATAAACACCAAAAGAAGGACCAAAAGGTTCCTGAAATAGACAGAAAGGTGCAAATAATAAGAGAAAAGAAAAAGGCAGGTGCAGTGAACAAATAGGAATGACAAGAGCGTTGCTACCAAAACTGTGATGTAAAAACTTACATACGTATAACAGAACGCCAAAAGAGGGAAATAGAAGGAAATTTTATAAATGTCAAGGAAAAACACTTGAAAGTGAACTTGAAATCTAGTACAACCATAGACTTTAAAAGAGAATAAATCCCAGAAATCTAACAGAACATGTGCGCTACGAAAATGCCCACATGAAGACTGAAAAAAACTAAATTTATTCTAAATGAAACAATATAACCACCTGAAATGGAGAATTATATTCAAGGAAAAGAGGTAAAAGAAATTCCATCATGAAAAGA
The DNA here is from genome assembly GCA_030248195.1 of Trissonchulus latispiculum. NCBI lineage: Eukaryota > Metazoa > Nematoda > Enoplea > Enoplida > Ironidae > Trissonchulus > Trissonchulus latispiculum. The sequence continues at coordinate 17,411 of JASAND010012938.1, forward strand.
TTTTCAAGTTTAAATTTCATCAGAAAAACATAAGTGAGAGCGTACTTTTTATACGTATACGTATAATACGTACAACGAAGTTCTACAGGTGGGAATTAAATTTTATCAAAGAAAAAATGTCCAAACCCAAAAAAATTTGCTATACGTACAGCTGTGTATTATAAAAAGAGTCCTAAAATATGTGACAAAACTAACCAGGGAATTCCTGAAATAAACAGAAAAATCACAGCACTGGGAGAAAAACCCAAATGTAAACCTAAACATAGAAGAAAACACAAATGTGGGTAAAAACATTATATACGTATAAAAGCTAAAACTAAAAGAGGTTAACATAATACAGCAAAAGAGATCAGTAATGTGAGATACATACGTACTACAGTTAGAGGGAGAAACACGGTAAAACAAGATTTCACTGATCAGGTGTCAATTCCATCAAAAATGGTTTGAGTCTATTCACGTGTACAGTTTCAGGGGGGGCATCTGAATTGAGTGTAGATTGAATTTGACAATTGGTAGGAGAAATAACTTTAAGGACTCGAAACGGCCCCTCAAAAGCCGGGAGGTATTTGCGGCTTGCCCCTTTCAGAATATTTGCCTTTGTAACGTCCTTCCAATCCATCATGCCTTCCTTATACGCAATAGTTTTGACTTTCGAATCATATTTATCCTTGCGTTTTTTCTGAACCTGCGCAATATAATTGTTCAAAATTTTTCGAATATGTCGCATACGAGCACGAAGTTCATCTACGTATGATGGTAAAAAGTCACTAATTCGAGGTATAGGCGTTGTCAAAAAATTATCCGAAAAAAGCCGGGGATCACGACCAAACAAGACATAATAAGGCGATTCCCCGGTCGAAGCATGCGGGACTGCGCGATAGGCAAACAGAACCCAAGGGAGGAGCTCATCCCATCCCCGTTCATAGGCCAAAAGACATTTTCGAAGCATCCGTTTCAAGGTACCATTAAGTCTTTCACACGCCCCATTAGATTCTGGGTGATAAGCTGTAGTACGTACCTTTTTGGTGCCCATCAATTTACACAATTCATCCATAAGATGTGAGCAAAAGGGGGTGCCCCTATCGGTTAAAACCTCCCGGGGGCCCCATGAACCGCAATTATCTGCTCTGCAAAAATTCGTGCAATAGTAAGAGTCTGTTCATTTGGCATAGCAAATGCCCAACCCCAACGTGAGAAAAAATCGACCACCACCAACACTCTAGAATTTCCTGCCTTTGAGAGAGGAGCATGCATTACATCCATGCTCAACCTCTCAAAGGGAGCTTCGACCGGGGTGAACGCCTTCAGATATGCCTGAGGTTTGGAGGGCCCCGGATTGCAAGCCGCACATACCCGACACCGGCTAATGTAGACCCCAATGTCCTTACTCATGGTGGGCCAGTGGTATTTGAGGCTCAAAAACCCATACATCTTAGACCGTCCATTGTGGCACCCACCCAATAGGTCTTTGTGACATTCATCCAATACGTACGTATAACAATTTTCCGGGACAACAATCAATTTTGGGCGTTCCTGACGTTTAGATTTGCCAAGACGGTATAGGACACCCTCCTCCAGAAAAAATTCGCTCGAATGTTTTCGCAAAAATGTAGCGAAGTTTGCGTCGGCTGGAAATTGCTTTTTCTCTAAAAAATCTATAATGGCCTTGGTAAACTGATCTGGTTGTAGAGCCTTTTTCCAGACCGCCATAGCTGCAGCGGTAGGGCGGGGGGCATTCACGCCCTCCTCAGGAGCTTCTTTCTCGAGAACATCTTCAATAATTGACCCCACAAAAATATCCGGGATACGTGGGTGGTCAGCAAAAAACCCTGCCTCCTCCCATGGGGGATTTCTAGACAAAGCATCCGGGGCCCCGTTAGTAATTCCTGGGCGATGGATAAGCCGAAATTTGAAGCCACGAAGGAAAGACACCCACCGAGCTATCCGACCCGCTGCAGCTTTGGACTTGGGCTCTCCACTAAACATGTACTCCAGAGCTTGGTGATCCGTAATTACATCAAAATTCTGTAGGATAAGATAATGTTGGAAATAGGAAACACCAAAAAAAACCGCTAAACCTTCCAACTCAGTTGTCGTATAGTTTTTCTCCGCAGGAGCAAGCGCGCGAGCAGCATATGCAATAGGATGGAGTTTTTGCTTGTCATCAAGTTGTTGGAGGACAGCCCCTATACCGTAATGGCTAGCGTCAGTTGCCAACGTGAATGGTTTTGCAAAGTCCGGATACATGAGAACCGGTGCCGTGGTAAGTTTCTCTTTGAGTGTTTCAAAGGCCAGCTGGCAGGCTGCGTCCCAAATGAATTCTCGGTCCTTTTTCAGAAGGGCGACAATAGGACTTGCAATTTTCGAAAAATTCGGGACAAAACGACGGTAGTAACCAGCTAAACCCAAAAAACTTTGCACGTCTTTCACAGATTTAGGCGCTGGAAAACGTTTGACAACCCGTACCTTTTCGGGATCAGTCGAAATACCAAAAGCAGATAGAATATGCCCCAAAAAAGCCATTTCAGACCGCCCAAATTCGCATTTGGAAAGTTTTAGTAGGACATGGTCCCTTGAACAGCGGAGGAAAACCTCCAAAAGTCGCTTCAAGTGATCCAACTGGGTAGCCGAGGTAACGAGGACATCGTCGATATACACTATAAATCCCTCCATGATTCTGTCAATAATGCGTTGAAACGTACTAGGGGCATTGCAAAGCCCAAACGGCATGACTTTAAATTCATAAAGTCCTGAATGAGTGATAAAAGCCTTTTTTCCCTATCTGGAGGGTAAATAGGAATCTGATGAAAACCCGACGCAAGATCTAACTTCGAAAAATAGAATGTCCCAAAATGCTCTCAAAAAGACCTGTGATATATGGGATGGGGTAGCAGTCCTTTTTTGTGACCGCATTGAGTTTTCTATAGTCAACACACAACCTCCAATCCCCGTCCTTTTTCGCAACCAAAATGATGGGAGAGGCCCATGGACTACGAGAGGGTTGAATCAACCCCTGTTCTAACCAGGCCGCTAACTTCTCATCAATAATTTTCTTTTGCGCCGGGTTTACTTTATAGCCCCGAGCTTTTATTGGGCGCTTACCAGGCTCAATCTCAATATAGTGATAGTCGATGTCCGTCTTACCGAAGCCCCCAGCTGCATCCCAAATTTGGGGAAAATTCAAAATCATAAGGCGCAACCGTCGCTGATTACGCCGAGTCAAACAACAATTATGAAAGTGAATCTTGCTGTTCAAGAGAGCACGTACCTGTAAATCTGAAAGGGGCACCGCGGAGCCCCCCGAGACGGGACCTGCCAGCTGACTTTCTGGTTGAGTACGTATATACGTATGTTCCAAAATAGTGCCGGAAAAAAGGTCAGGCCACGGAATACGTATGTACCCGTGCTCGCCAGGGTGCGCCTTAAGGGATACATAGTAATGGTGCCAATTCTCATTCAAAGCTTGAGACAGACTTATATCAGACGCAGAAAAATTTTGTACAGAAGTCATAAGATCGGGATGGGATAAGTTCGGGGTAAAAAGTTCGGGATGTTTTGAACTTGAAAAAGTAAGTTCAGGATGATCCTCGGATAGAGGTTCAGCAGCTAAACTGGCCCGGTCGAACCCAGGCGCAAGTTGAGCTGCCGAAGAGAACGAAGGAGACTCCAGGAGGGCGGGGTCGACCCCCTCACCTCCTGGGGCCAACCTTCCCCCCGTACAAGGCCAAACTTAGAAAAGGGAGGAGCCAAAAGAGTTTCTGACTCCTCCCGTAGCCAAAAACCGGCTGGTCTTCTACCCAGACTTGAACTTCATCTGAAAATGTTACAGAAACAAGACGTAATCCCAGACTATGGCCTTCTGTGACAGGAGAGAGGTCCTCCCCCTGCAGAAGACACGATTTCAAAACTTTCTCCCCGCAATCTCCCAAGCTGGAATCACTTGTTAGGGGAGGGTCGGGGGATTCGGGTGGAGCTGTTACCCCTTTTTGAGCAGACATCACCTCTGGGAGTTCATCTTGGTCCTCACAAGCATCAATCGGAAGGATTTCAGCCATAGGGTATTTTACTGCCTTTACCCCCTCTTTTTGGGGTAGGTTCACACCTACCCCCTCTTTTTGGGGTAGACTCAGGGCTACCCCCTCTTTTTGAGGTGGATCCTCTGTTGGCCAGAAGGCAAGAGAAAAACGCTATCGTCTTCGAAAGCTGAGTCAGTGGCCAACTTATACGTAAGAGCTGAGGCAACATGAGGGGGAGGGATACCCAAATTGTCGTCGACTGCAAAGACCATATCATTGATATAAGGGTCCTGAGAGACACGAGCTTGAGAGACCACCAACGGTTTTGAAAAGTTTGAACCATCAGAAGCATAGTCTAGAGTGGGAATCACAGACCCCACCACAGTAGATCGTGAAATTGAAATTGGAGAATTTGTGGGATTAACCAATAGAAATTCGAAAAAATGATCTTGAACTTCCACTACCCCAGCATAGGGCAAAACTTTGTTGTCGTCAATAAAAGAATCGAACGGCTCAAAAAATATAAAGGATCAGCGAGGGTAGAGGAGATACGGGCCTTTGCCCATTTCTCCGTGGACGGGGGAATTTGTACATCAATGGCCAATACCACGGCAAAGGCCATTGCATCACCCAAGTCCCATTCGGCCCGAATTTCCTCAGGAGTGAGCATTTTGAGCCTCAACCCATTCATACTAACACGATTTTCAGAAAAAATAATATCCCAACTATAAGCTTTCAAAAAATCAGTCCCAAGCAAAATGTCACGATAGAATTGCGGAGCTAGATGAAAATGCCACCCAAATTGAATTCCACCCACTTCAAAAGGGATATAAACTTTTCCTTTTATACGTAGTGGAGTATCACCCGAAGTTCTGGCCCTAATAGCATCTGGGAATTGAACCACAATATCTGCTCCCGCTCTCAAAAGACGATCTAGACCTCTCTGGCTGATAATTGAAATAGAAGCACCCGAATCTATAATGGCCATCAGATATTGGCCCTTGGTATTGATCATAACTGCCGGTGTGTTGTCCCCAGCAGCTAGAACAGCTTCAGATTGCAGATCAGAAATGGAATTGGGCACAACCACCAAGGAATGAAGGGGCTGATGCACCCCCCGGGGCGGGTCTGGATGGTGGATCGGCCGCACACCCAGACGCGCCCCCACTGGTCCCGGTCCCAGAGGCCGCGTCGACCACCGCACCCTGAGACTGAGACACAGCGAGTCCCGCAGTCTGCTCCCAAGACGTCACAGCCGGTGGGGGAGATTCCCCATTCAGAGAGAGCAGAGGGGGGGGGGTCGGGACCCTCCTCCACGGGTTGAACTACTTCGTCAGTTTCGGGCACCGTCACTTCACAGCCCAAAATATCTTCCCGTTCGAGTTTTTCTGGCCACGCGTCCGCAATGGCATGGCCCAAGTCAAAAATCTGTTTCTTCAAAACCTCAGTGAACTTTTTCATATGAGTATACGTATGCATATGAATAGCTGCCAACGTCGTAAAATTTGACTGGATCATAGAAAAAGACTGAACGATTTGTTCGGGAGTCGTATCCTCTGGAGAACCTACCCCAAATACGTGTGGCTCCGAAGGCTGTGGTTCAGTCTCGACGTACCCTATAAGATGTTCAACCCCCTGTTGTTGAGCCGAAACGCGGGGAGGAGGGGTGCCCCCTGTTGATTTGCAGCGTTCTGGTCCGATCCTCTAACAAAATGTTGCGCCAGCGGTGCCACTAAAGGTTGTGTAGTAACACCCCGGACCGAAGGTGCCGGAGCTGGGGCCAAAGGTGCCGGCAATGCAGGCACAGCTGTACCAGGTGAGACAATTTGACCCGTGCTCTGAGTTGGCGGTGCCTCCCACTGTGGACCATATGCATGCTGACCCGAAGTAGGTTGTGGGGCGGGCAAAGCTAAAGGGACAGGAGCAAGTTGTAAAGCTGGATAAACCGGCTGCTGTGCGCAAAACTGCGGGTAAACTGGTACGTACTGGGTAACACCAGCTACCTGTTCCCTGGGGAGAGGTCGCCCCCTCCAACCCGCCGGGGCCAGCTGAGGGTATTTGTCCCAACAGTTGTTAGGATCATGGCCCCTCCTGCCGCAATGAAGGCACTTATCCTTGCGCTTATCCTCGAATCTAGGCCGTGCATCCTTCCCTTTTCCCATAACGCCCGAAGATCCTGCAATTCCTTACGTAGCTGTTCCAACGGGTCGTTAGAACTCCCGCCCGGTTCTGCTCTCTTTGAGGATGCCACATGATAGATTGGGGGGTCATACGACAATGCATCCCCTGGGGTGGGGCGTGGGGTTCGGGCGTCGAGTTTGTCAATCACCCGCAAAATGTCTTCCATAGACGGTTCCCCATACGCCCCCAAAGGAACGAGCGACGCCGCGTACTTGTCATTTGCCCCGGCATAGACCTGCTGGACACAGTGCTTCTCCCGGTCACCCGGGTCACTCCAGATATCCAGCGCCAAAGCTTGCAATTCCGAGATATATTTACGTATGTGTTCTCCGGGACGTTGAAGTCGGTTAACAAAAGCTGTATATTTTTGCTGGTACGACAACTGCGGTTTAGGAAACTGAGTTTTCAAAAGTTTCAAAATACTATCATATGAATCGATCATAGAAAGACCCGCACGGGAGGCATAAATTTGAGCCTTACCCGCCAATTTACTGTATAGAAAACGAGGCCACTGATCTTTGGGAATTTGATACGTTTCTACTGCAGATTCAAATTGTGGAAGCCAGTCTTCAACATAGAGTGATTCTGGGTCAAACCGCGGAACGTCCCGGAGAATTTCTATATACGTACGAAAAAGACGCGGATCGTGGCCTGAAACTGAAGCATCTGTGGCCACCATGGTCGCCGGAGTTGGATGACGCACAGGCGTCGCTCGCTCCTCCTTGTTGGAAAAAACCCCTTTTGACTGACCTGCTGTACAGAAAAACCCGGGGGGGGGCGCCCCCCCCCCTATCCGGCGGAGGAGGCGGGTCAGAAGCCACCCTTGAATTTCCCAATACAAAATCTGACGTTTGAGCACTCTGTGTACTGGTTTCCACCGTCTGATTTACAGCTGATGCCGCCGGACCTGTCACCGCTTGGTTAGGTCCCGGTACGTACGCATGGGCCGCCGGTTGTAAAGCAACAGAAGTTCCAGCAGCAAATTGTGCCGGGGAATTATATACGTATACTGGATTTCCGTACATGTCAACGGCATAATAGCCGGATTGTGCCGTGGACGGCACAGGCTGCACAATCGGAGGTGTATACGTATATAATTGCTGCTGAGCCGGAGATTGTAATTGAGAAAAACCCGGCATAGACGACGGCATTTGGGCCGGTTGTTGAACGTTTTGGGCGGCCTGTGCTTGACCTGACGGAGAAGCACGCTGGAACGTACCTTGCGGATGCTGTGCAGACGGTGGACACCAAACCTGTCCTGAACTTTGACCAAAATTAGGTAATCCCCCTGGAGCGCCGTTTGCAAGACTGGGGACTCCCAAAGTGGGTTGCACCACCTGTCCCCGGGACGACGAGGCCGAACTGCACCCTTGATCTTGCGTAAAATTTACTCTTCTCTCTTCGCTCTTGTGTTCTCCAACATTGATAAACTTT
>JASAND010012940.1:0-20656 GCA_030248195.1 Trissonchulus latispiculum
ACTGTCATAATAAAGAAAATATCGAATATAATAATTATTAAACGAAAAATACAAAAATATTGCATGCGCCGGGCTTAGGTAGGTATGTAAGTAGTTTTGGTAGACTAGATAGGTGGAAGTCCGTAATGAGCCGACGCCGGGTCCCAAGCCCCGGGGGAAGAACGCAGAGGGACGGATAAATGAAGTTCTGAGAAGTGTTATTGGCTTAAGGGAGCGGAAGTACATGAGCGTGAAGAACCGGTGCTAAAACAAAACGAAGCAGCCAAACCAACCAAATGGACTGGAAATTTACTCCAAAAAATGCTTACCCTGACGCGACTCGAAAGGCCGCCCAATGTTACTATCGGCTGTGCATAAGCATCACCAATTTGGTTACGTTTTCAAAATCAGCTTATGGGGTGTCGGTATCACGGTGATATTTTCCCCCAGGGGCCGGTCCTATCAATGTTCTTAACCCAGGTTAACTCACCAACCCGGGTTAAAAATGGGTTACTAACCCAAACCCCATCCTATCAAAACTTGGCTTAAGGTGCTGGTATCCTTTTGTGCAGTGCTTTTATGGTGATTTTGTGGTGATTTTTGTAACGCTATAACTTTCGCAATTTTCGGAGTTAGAAAGAGCTTTATACATCGTTTTAAACCTTATAATCTGTACATTCATATGAGCAGACGAAACTAGCAAAATTAGCTAAAAATGGCAAAACTTTTCTCACGAACTGACATCTGACAGGCGGAATATAGAGCAAAAGTTTTTGAACATCGATTTCTCAAAACTGTAGAATCGGCCACAATTTCTTCTTGTGCCATGATATGAAGGACATGTGGGCCGAGGGACATTTTTTTGGATTTGGCTCAACAAGACTCAATACTCCAGAAAATCCGGAATATGTGCGATGACACGAAATTTTGCAACTTTGTAGTCAGCTTTCTCGCAACTGGAGACGTTTTAGCTCAAACCAAGAAAAATGTCCCTCCGAAATAGGGCGAATTTTCATCCAGCCAAAAATCAGGCAAATCGATCGGGTAGTTTTTGAGAAATCGATGTTCAAAACAAAATAATCGCAGTTTTGCTAAAATGGTTTTTCAGCGAATTCTGTAGCTTAAAGCAACGAACTCCAGCGAATAGGTATTGATGAAATGTGCAATTGGACGATGTATCGATTGCGTATAAAGAACTCAAAATTGTCTGTAAGATTTGACAGTAATTTTGAATAAACTAATTTCTTCGAAAATGGTCATTTTTTGACCCCAAAAATCGTTTTTGGGTTATACTGCCTTAACCACAAGAGATAGCTCAAAGGTTGTAAAAGCAAAAATGTTCATTTTGGTGCCCTCTTTCCAGCCACAGCAATCAATCCGGTGTATCGACTACATACTGAGAGAATAATGGCAAAAACCAAAACTTTCTTATCTTAACACCTAAAAATCAGGGACTGGTCCCAGAATGTTAGAGCACGAAAATAATGTATTTGGAAAGTTTCATCCACTTTCATAAAGAATTGAAGCTTGTAGGGTCGAATTTACACAAAGCAATACCAGGCACCTTAACCCGGGTTTGCTTCGCCCGGGTTTCATTTCGGGGTTAACAGGCTATTTTGGGGTTAGTGCTAACCACGATCCAATCATTAAACCCGGGTTTAGAAATCGGGGGTAAAACGAGGTTAAGCATGCCAAAACTTAACCCTCCTCACCTAGGAGGGTTAAGTCCTTAACGTGGGTTAGCGGAAGCATTTTTCTACACGCAAATATTATCGAACACTTCAAGCAGAGCTGCCTAAGCCTAAAAAAGGTTAACCCCGTTTAAACCCCGAGTTAGCGTAACCCAACCCCAAAAATGTTTGATTGGACTGGGTTTACCCCGGGGATAACCCAACCCTGAAATTTTGGGGTTAACCCCAAAATGAGGCCTAACCCGGGTTAAGCTTAACCCCTTTTTGATAGGACGGGCCCCAGAAAATCCCCCGGAAAAAACGTCACGCCTGAAAACAATCACGGTGAAATTTTTCCGGGAGGTAATATTAAACCGTTAAGTTGTAAATTTGAAAGCAGGCTAGCCGGCTGGCTAGCAGGCAGCCCAATGGTTCCAAAAAGGGAATATTTACCTTTGGGCATTAAAAGCAATATTGGGAAACGGTACCTTAGTGTTTAGAATTGTTGAAATGTCTGTGCCTATCAAGAGTTTAAACGCTGTGTAAGAGTTCTTTAGAAAGGGTCCCCTACTTGTCAAGAGGCTTTCGTGTAGGGTGGCCAGTGGCTGGCATAGTTTCAACTTAATTCGTTTTTTTCAATACATTAAACTCATTCATAAAACGAAAGCGTAAGATGTATGGATAAAGCTTGCTTTACTAAAGGGCCTCGTGAACCCAGGCCACATTTGAATCTCTCAGCTCAATTCAGCAGATATGCTACACAACCCAATTATTGCACAATCTGACTTGTTGCATGATCAAAAAATTAGCAGACAACTAGAGACGCCTTAATTGACGGTTGAGCTCTGGCGAAGCAAGGAATGGTTAATGGCTAATATATACTTAGTTCCATTCTAATACCTAACTAATTAACCAGTACTGAACTGGTGTTACCTGATTTAAACGGATACATACAGAGAATTGGCGTCGACTGTATTTTTTATGTCCTGTCTGACAGCTTACAAGGCTTACAAGGTTTTCATGGCAATTATGCCGTCCTTTAAAGGCTTAAAGCCTCCAAACTGTCACTGAAAAATATATAACATTAACTAGCCAAACAACTTCAAATGCAACAGGATTTTGTGGTAGTTTAAAAGTTTCAGCTGTAAAAATTGTTCATTAAACGCTTGCAATCAGAGAGACATGGACGCAAAATGTGCTCATAATATATCCAGTAATTATTCTGAGAGCATCGAATTTACAATATCGATTCATCGACTGATTTCTGGAATATTTCTGATGGGAATATTAATTCTGGCAACAAATCTGGTAGCATTCAGTGTTATCGTTTATATGCTGCTTAAGAAGAGACTGTCCTGGAAGTCATATGGAATTATACTCAGCTTGTACGCAAGTAAGAAATGTTTGAGTAGCCTTTAAATATTGGCACAAAATGTAGCTAATCGATCATGCTGAGACTTGACATCACCTTTACAATGTTTCCTTATGCCGTATATATTACGACTACTAGTGCTGTTACTACTTTCTAATACAACTACTTTCTTTAAAATACAGCAACTACTTTCTAATATGCCTTCCAATTTCTAACATTAAATTCAGTTTCGTTCACACGGACTTCTGTACTTTTACTTCATTCGACCATTTGCCTCCAAATGGTTCAATCCAAATAGCGTTTGCCGGATAAGCCGCAAAGCAGACAAGATGATTAAGTTAAAGTTGGATTAATAAGTATTCTGATTGTGAGGTTAAATTATCCCGAGAGCTGCTGGAACGCACATTTTGTCACCTGCTTACCATCGAGACAGAACGAGACCTCCTGATCCTGAATATTGAGGAATATCAAAAACGCAGTCAAAATAGGAGACTGCAAAGATTTTTCATCCTCACTCCCAGTCAAGCTCCCCATCAATCATCACTGAACAAGTAAGAAATAGATTGGAGTCCCATTTTAAACCAAATTTCTTTTATATCAAAATTTTTACAGGTCATATAATTCCGGCTCTAATTATGATCAGTAATATTGTAAAGATTGGCAACAAGAACCTTTCTGTCAAGAACTTCATAAATGATAAGCTCAACAGCATTGATTTTGTGATAGTCAAATTTGCCTTTTGGTATCCCAGTACCCAATACGCACTGCTCATGTTACTGCAAGCGTTCGCAGTGACTTCGCCTTTCAAGTACAATACTATGACGGTGCGGTCATACCTAACCATACTAATGCTGAGCCTAAGTCTAGCTACAGTGATTGGGATTATTAACGCTGCCCTATCAAGTTGGGTTAATGAAGGCTTCCGAATAATGAATAATATGGAATTAAGCCTGGAAGAATGGCATCAGATAAAGCTTCGATCCACAACTTTTAGCGCTTATCAGTTGGTCATAACTTTGTCCTTGTTGAGCCTGATAGTTGCCTGCTATGGAGCCGTGCAGGCGGCCCTGATTCGTCGCCAGAAGCTCATAAAATCAAACTCCACTTCCTCCCTTGGCTTCGACTCTGAAACTAACAAAACGGGCAAAATTAACAACAAGAAATACCAAGAACGAGTCACACTTACCAGACGATATCTCAAATTATTTAGCTACGGTATTGGCATTTATGCTATCTGTCTGTGTTTGCACCTGGTAACTGCCTTCGCCTCTTTCTACATTATCCATACTACTGAAGCACGATTGGAGCAGGATGTCTCTACAAATAACTGCCTCATCAGTATGTATCAAATTTTGAATGATCATATCAAAAAATTCCCATGGGTGTTTATGTTGGAATCGGTATCAATGTGTAGAATGTGGCTTGAGCCCTTAACTCATATGCTGGCTTCGCCGCATATACGACGTTTCATTTGGCTCAACATTTTCTGTAGATCATCGCGTTAAGATGCATCTTCTGAAACCTTTGAAGTTTGAACATTTCAAAACATGTGTGATCTGTCGGTAATCTGATTAGTCTGTATATAAATTGGATTAGTTGTATCCGTAGAACTATACACTCTACCTGCAAGGCGCTAGTAAAGAGGACGCACACTTGTGGGTAACTTTCGAAACCTTAACTGATTTAATTTAAGTTTGGCGGGGGTACGTTGGAATACGTTTCTTATATATCGATCTCCACTAAAATTTTAAAACTGTAAACATTCTTAATTTTAGTGGAACCGCCCCCCCCTCCTGTATTTTCATGGTCGCTGAAAACGAACCCGGATACCGTTTTTCGATCTATTTTTCAATAAGCTTTTCATTTTTTCAATTTTTCAATTTCAATTTTAAATAAGCCCAAGTTGTAAGCTAAACGTTTAAGCCTATAAAACTAACGCTAACGAAAAACTATCGATAATCAAGTTTCAGATGTTCAGATCCCGAAAACCGGTTACCCTTAGTCCCCTTGAAAATCTTAAACCTAAATGTTTTCTTCCATATTAGTTTTCAACGTTTAAGAATAAGTTTAATAAGAATCTAAAAAAATCATCCGGAAATTATTACGTTACAGTTATGACGGCAACAAACACGAAGAAGACAGCGTTCAAGAAGAGGAAAAAGAAGAAGCAGCAGCCAAGTAGTCAGCCAAGCGAAAGCGAAAGAAAATAGTAGCGATTGTTTTCATCATGCAAAGATTACCTGAACTGGAATCTGAGGCAGACCTGTCCACGCAGGCGGGGAGGATATGTCGCAATATTTCCCTACGTGTATTCTCAAGCAATAACATATTTTAATGATCACTGTTTCTTGCTTAAGAATACCCGCAGAGTGGTTGAGATGGATATAAGAGGGATGAAGAGTGAAACAATTTCCTCTTGAGACTATAAATGATTGTACCTTGTTGACAAAGCAAAACTATTCAAGTACACTTGAAAGGCTTTAATGAAATCCAGTGAAAAGGCATAATTTTAGGCCAAGACCGCCGTTCTGTGGAAATGCCCTGGTAAATTGGGAAAAGCCTGAGCCGAGCCGAGCCGAGCCATGTTTCAAACCCAACTTGTGCATACATAAATATGGGAGATCTTCCCCCCAGTGTTTCACTTTGCCATGAAATTGATCTGAAACTGACACATCCTAGCCAGGCTCTCTTGAACTACCAATGCCTTGTGGCAAGCCTCTGAAATTAAAACCATAATTAGGATATGTCCTTGTTTGAGTAGCAAAAATATTAAGCAAAAGCTTCCCCCTACACTTCAAAGATCCCAGTCTCCCTTCAGATCCCCCCTTTGTCCACATTAATAATCAGAACCCATCTCTTTATATTTATCTATAGCTGAAATGATAAAACAAATGGATTCAAAGCTTGAAAAATGGCTGGCTTCGTGCTGAAATATTGAAGAAGGCCTTAAACCAGTCTTACACGTGGACGCCTGAGTAGGGATCTAATAAGTTGTAAGGATGCGTACTCACAGAATTTGAGTAAAACTTAAAATCTAACAAGTAGAATAATTAGCTTCCGGTCAGATCTAGTAAGGCTAGATGACAGTAAAGGGCAGGTCAGGCGACAGTAAATAGAACCATGAGTTTTACATAATTATGCAGTAAGAAAACAAATTAGTGTAGGCGGTAAGACAACGTTAATGGAGGCGACTGGAGCGAGATTCCGCAGACAATCTGCGATTAACTCCAATCCATTGTTTCCGAGCTTTGTCAGGAAGAGCTTTTAATTAACAGTTGGATCCGGGTCTAAGCTTCTGCTTGGACACGTCCACACCTGAATTGAGTAATAGAATAGCCTATCTGATGTTATTGTATGTTACTGGGCCCGGAAACCAACTTTGCAACCAACTGGCACCTTAAACCACCCTTTTAGTGCCATTCAATTGAATCACAGAGTCACCGAATCACCGAGTCACCGTACCAGAGGTGTACGTTGAAGAAAATGACAGAATCTTGTGAAATTCGAACAAATGCAATTAGCTCTAACGCAAAGTACTATGTTTCGAAATTTTTTTCAATTTAAACAAGAATTTTACTGCGACAGGGTCAAATCTATAGAAAGTGATACCAAAACCACTACACTTTAAGTACAAAGGTTAAAGTTACTTCGTTCCAAGCTCTGAAGTAACTCGGGACTCGGGTTAGAAAAGTGACAGTTTGTGACTCAGTTATGGTTCGGACCAGATTTGTGTAGCTGGCTGAAGTCTGGGCTCGAAATGAAGTTATCTTAGTTTTATACAACCGCAAGCAGACATGGGTGGAAGAGGAATTTCCTACATCCAGTATCCACTCTCTTCGGTGATGAGTCCACAAGGTGTACCAAAATCTGCTCCCAGAAACGGTAGAAAATTTGGCTACAGAGTCACAAAACTGTTCAAAAGGTTTTTAGCCTTACCAACATTTTTACTTAAAGTCAGGCTAGCCTAAAGTCATTAATTTTTTTTGTTGAAGTACAACTTTGTATGTATATTCTATCATTGTTTGAGTTTGCAAAATGCAGACATCTATAAGCATGTCTTTTGGATTGGATTCCAAAAATACGATCCTTTCCCAAGATTGCTTCCACAAGTGCCACCCAAACTTTTGCTTTGTGCTGGCTCCTACCGGCGGTCCAGTTTAGTTGCCGACTTTAGCCAAATAATCATATCTCAAAATTTTGCTCCAAGAAACATTTCATTAAAAAGATACAGGTGTCGTTGCGGCCCAAGTATACATTCCACCTCACCCAGCTGCACAAAGTGTAACTTTTTTGTGCCAGTTTTCAAAGTTAAGTTTTTTCAGCTTGGGTGAGTAGGGTGAGTTGGATGAGTAGAAAAAACAAAACGTAATTAGAGCGCATAGAGATTTGATCACATGCTATAATAGCTGCCAAGCAGAAGGATTAGATCGCATACAAGCAGAGCAACCATCCCAATACGCTACATTAATGCTGGCGTAAGCAAACATCATTGCTCCCGATCTGAGGACATGAGGAGATGCTGCTCCAAGGCCCAATCTAGGGAATGATCCTTTTGGCATACTAGCCACTGCAAAGCTTTAGGCAAGTCAGTTTTAACAAATCAAATTATAAACCATCATCTACTTGGTACCTGGGGGGGGCGGCCCCCTGGTTGAGTTATCTCCTCTCATGGAGACGCTTGCTGTTTATTCCTGCGAAAGATCCACAGCTTCGAGCCGTTTCTTTTGGGACAATTACTAAGGCCTATTTTGAACGGTTTTGAGTTTGGGGCCTTTGTTCTGGAGAAATGAAACTGAAAAATCTAATCTAGAGAATTTTGACGAAAATCGACAAAGTTTGCAGTTTTTTCCAAAATTTACATTTTCCCGTTTGTCTTTGTTTTCAGTTTTTAGCAAGGAATAAAGTTAAATCAATTTGTTAAGGCGGCTATGCCTTTGGGAACACTGATTTTTTTTGTGTTCTTATTATGCATTTGCACTTTTTCCTAGTAAGCACATAAACGTTTTAAAAACACCAAAATTGCAAGATAAACAGATTTCTTTAAAAACACATTTTCTTGAAAAACGCACTAAAAAGCACAGGTTTAAACTTTGAAAAAACCTTGTTTTGTGATCATCAACCTAGAATAGAAACATTATTACTCGTAAACTTAACTAATTAACTTTACTAATTGATTTAAATACGTTTGATTTTCGCTTTATGTTCTTTATTAAATGTGAGTGATTATTCCACTAGTTAAGCAATTCATGATTCCATCGATTTTATGTTTTCAGGTATATGCAGCAAACTTATTTGCACCTCGGGTATTTGCAGCAAACTTTGAGAAAAATGTCAATTTTGAGAAAAGTGCAAATTTTGCCGATTTTCGTCAAAATTCTCTAGATTGGATTTTTCAGTTTCATTTCTCAGGAGGCCCAAACTCAAAACAGTTAAAATTAGACCAAAGTAATTGTCCCAAAAGAAACGGCATGACGCTTTTATTTTAAGAAAAAGCTTTTATTTTTCGAAGTTGTCCATACATTCGTTTCTAAAAACTGAAAATAAAGCGAAGCTACCTGTATTTCATGTAACAACTAGGCTATGAGCTGCTGGCCATTTAACCAAATGGCTAAAACGTTCTGGTCATTTTACTAAATGGTTAAAATTGTAGCGAGTTTTTTGGCCAAGTAGTCAAACAAGCTGCCTTTTACAACTGGCCAGGGCTAAAATGTTTATCCATTTAACTTAATAACCAATTTGATACTAGGCTTCGACATATACAAAGCCCCTAAAACCTAGAAAAAGTTAAAATTTTATTTTTGGTAGTTGTTACCCCTTGCTAATCAATTAACACACATTTACATAGTCTTCAACACATGGCTGGAATTCTTCATGCTTCTCAACGAAATTACACCGTGAATCGATGTGCGAGCTTAAGTGTGAACGCCCAAAATAAACCTTTTAGATTTACAGTTGCATCTATTTCAAAACTGACCTACTAATGTTACTGCAGACTCAGCTAATTTAAATACTAATTTGTTCCGCACGGATAGAATATCGTGTGTGCTTTCATTTTTTTTAGTTCGCCTCACTCCAGTTAGCTCACGCCGGTTAGGTGTGGTGTCAGTACTGCACGAATTTGATTTTTGACTAGGGAGGGGAACTGACACCGACTAATTGCCTTCGCAATTAACCGAGGCGTTTGACAAGGCCGGCGATGTGCCTATTGCTGCTTATGCAATAAGTCCACCGCGGCAGCTCCACCCTAAGGCGGCCACCCCTTGGAACGCTTTCATTAGCCTGTACTATATTAGTGTTAATGCAGTTTGAAATAAGCTAAAGCGTTAAATTGTCTTTGCCTGCCGATACCTAATCTGTGCTGTTCAGTTCAACTGTCAGCTAATCAGGGAATGCTGAAGACAAAAAGTAAAGTGGATAGTATTTCGCTGAGTGGCATTTTTATGGAAGAATTTAAATTATTTTTGTGCATTACCTACAGAATTCTTCACAGGTCCGCTCAGGAATATATATATTAACCCTTTTGGAGCCAACTTGCTCATATCGCATCGTTATGCCTTCATAATTTTGATAGAGGGGGTGTCTCAGTATTTTAATAAATCCCGGGGAAATTAATTTTAAGCATGATTTATTCAAGACAAAGTTTCCTCACACGCGACTACTTTAGACTTTGGCAAAGGAGATTTATGCGTGAAGATTTCTGTTAATGAAAGAAGACACTGTAAACAGAGACCAGCACATGTTACATATTATCGTGTATTCCACTTATGCCTTGTGGAATTGTACCCACTCTTTTAACGTAGCCGCTGAGCAATTTCAACACTCAAGTGGAATTGTGTCTACATCGAAAATCTCAAAAGAAAATTGTGCCTACTCCTTTTGCGCCTAGTGGAATTATGCCTACTCCTTTTGTCCACTTAGTAGAGATAAGACTCCGATTACGCAAACTTTCAAAAGTTCAAATTTCAATATATGTAAATATGTACAAGTTGAATTATCACAGTTTTTGAAACTATAATGCTGTTTTAGCTTACGAAATATATATTGATTAGATTTAGACCAGCGTAAAGTTATTTCTTCGTATTCAAGATTCAAAGTTCAAATTATTTTGCGATAATTTACGAAATAGTAGAAATTGCAGTTTGAATTGAAATTCAAAAAGCGCGATTGAATTTCAAAAATTAGCGAATGTACATATGATCATTAAGAAATAATAATAATAATAATAATAATAATAAATAATAATAATAAAAATAATAATAATAATAAGGTTACACTGGTAAAACGTTTGGTTACATATATTTAATAACAACTATAAATTCTGCCTTGGGTTGTTAGGATTTGTTGGTGTTGTTGTTTGTTAACAATCCGATGTTGCAAGTGCATAAACATAGAAGGTAAAATTAAAAATGAAAGCACACTGATTTGAGCAAAGTTTAAACTAAATTTAGTAGTAGGCGCATGTTCACTTTTGTTTGTACTACCAAGAGCACATAATACGCACTACCCACAATTCTCCTTCTCAGTTTGGCTAAACGCGAGTAAGTATATTTCCTCCCACTAGCATTAGTGAATAAACCCTCTACTAAAGCCGATTTCACACGATGGGGATTTCTATGGGGATTCCCCTGGGGAATCCCCCGGGGTCACAACATTCGAAAGTTTTTCCAAAAATCCCCAGGGGATCCCCATGCGGCCTTTTCATGGGGACTCTGTTCACACGATGGGGACAATCCCCTGGGGATGCCTGCTATAGATAAAGTGTCGCTTTTATAACACGTTATTATATACTCCTGTGCAATTTAGAACGAATTTGCTGTTTTTTAACAATTGGAACAATTATATTGTATATAAAATACAAATTCAAAAGATCATCATTGAAAATTGTTAACGAACAATTACGTAAATAAATAAGCACGCATATATACTAATTTAATCCAAAGCGTCGTCGTTTAGACCTTCCATGCAATTTATACTGTTTTAACAATAATTCTCCAACAAGATTATTGAAATATTTTGTTTTTACAAGTTTTCAATAACTCATAAAAGTGGGTGAAATTAATTAATACAGCATTCATTTTCTTTGTTAGGTAACATACACTATTCTCGTTTCAGTTAAATACACTTAAAACTACATTGGCAATGAAGTCAGCTGATTTTGCTGCTCTCTGATTGGTTGTTTCATGGGGATCCCCATAGAAAATTGCTCGGCGAGCAATCCGTCCCCATGGAGATTTTCATGGGGATCCCCACGAAAATCCCCACAGAAATCCCCATGGGGCATCCCAGTGGGGACAGATGGGGTCCCCATGGGGATCCCCATGGGGAAATCCCCTGGGGAATCCCCACGAAAATCCCCATCGTGTGAAATCGGCTTAACTGGCTGCAGATTGTAGGAGATAAAATATTTCCCATCAAAATACGTCCGGTTCAACAAAGGGGGCAATTCCCTGTCCCGAAATTGTAAATATCTAAAATTTGCTTTCCTTCCAGTGTGAGAGCTCCTTGCATTTTACACTTTGACCGATTTTCTTGAAAAACTATATATATAAGTAATATAATAAAATATTGCAAAAAGCTGAATAGTTTTTCGAATTTCCTTTGGAATTTACTTGGAAACTTTGCCAAAACCAATTTCTTCCGGTAATTTTCGCTCACCCTTTGGCCACTGTTTCCCTATCTCATTGTCACTGACGGCGTCAGGGCTTGTAATGTTGTCTGGAGGGAAGGCCTGGGGCTTAGACGCCCATTAATGAGCATTTCGGCCTGTCAGTCCGGCCCGGCCCGCGTGCAACATCTATTGATTAGCGAACCGAGCCTGCCCAAAAAATTTATTAGATGTGAGCTGTTATCGCAATATTATTTTGCCAGCTATGCTAAAAGGTCATCTAAGCTATCTTTTCATAATAAATGTCTGTTATCTTCACAATCTCATTATTTTTAACTATAATGAACAGCTCTGCCAAGACGATTATCTTGATACAAAATAATGTGGCAATTTATGACAATTACTGCTCCTAATTAACACGTGAAGTTGACATAGTAAATTAATTTTAAGCAAATCCTATCATGTTGTGTTCACTCGAAAGCCCTATACGAGACCGATTCATTTATGTAAAAATTAAGGGGGGGGGGGTCGCTATTTTGGGCGATTTTTCTACCTTCGCTGATTTTGCTCATTTTTACATATTTTTCACTCCCAATGGGTCCGCGAAACAAGACAAGTGCGTTTTGCGCAATATTGCTTTTATCGTTCTGTAGAGTCCTTCAAAGGTGAATCCGACATGTGTTAAACATAGAAAAATGAAAACGTTACGCTAAAAAAGTTTGTGTCCAAAAAATTTTTCGCTGTGTGAGAGACTCAGCTCTGAAATTTTTTCACACTTGTTAAGGACATAATGTAGAGTGCAGCGAGTGACTTTGGTGCAATTCTGCTGAGAATTGGAATTTTGGCAAATAGCCAAACTCGGAATTTTCACAAATTCTTACTTTAAAACTTTGCCAAAATTCCAATTCTCAACAGTGCAATTCTGCTTCACACAGCGAAAAATTTTTTGGACACAAACTTTTTTAACGTTATTTTTTCATTTTCCTATGTTTAACACATGTCGGATTCACCTTTGAAGGACTCTACAGAACGATAGAAGCAATATTGCGCAAAACGCACTTGTCTTGTTTCGCGGACCCAATGGGGAGTGCAAAATATGTAAAAATGAGCAAAATCGGAGAAGGTCGAAAAATCGCCCAAAAAAGCGACCCCCCCCTTAAGTCAGCTGAATTCTTGTACTATTGAATCCATCTCATTAATAGCTTACAAATGATACCTATACAATACGATAGGTATATTGCTTAAAATTTGAAAATTTCCTATGCAAATTTCATTTGTTTTAGCAAGAATTAGCATAGCTATATTATTTTATATCAAAATAATTGAGTTTGCAATTAAAAAATTAACGAGAATAGTGTGCCTCGTCTGTTAAGTTAGCTTATGCGACATTTTAGCATAGGTGACAAAATACACCGGATCGCCTCTAACGCAATGCTGTGATGTGAGCGCACTAAATATTGCTATGTATAAAAAATTTACTCATTCTAGTTATTTTACAGCAAAAACGTACCTACAAAACTTATAAAACTTACAAACTTGCAAAACGAAACAAAACGCAAAGCATATCGCTGTTAGCATATCCATTGGCGGGACGGGTCGCTTGCAGAATTGCGTCAGCTTGCGCGTGGGCCTGGGCGAGCCGAAACATTTATGTCAACGGTCAGGGTAGGGGCGAGACAAATTTGCCAACTGGGGGAGGGGGGGCTAGCCGGAGTCAAAAATTTTAAGTCCTTTTTACCCCGTATTAACATTGGACTATCACTCCCCTTTTGTTGCTTCAACGTGGGTAGTGGTTCCTAAATAGTCCTAAAGTCCGCTGATCCTAAAATAATACGAAATAATTTTGGAAATTAAAAGCAGATGGGATGGATGGAAATAGCTTGAAAATTTGTTTCATTGATCCAGGAAATTATTCTAAATTCTATGTCTTTGAAAGGGAGGTAAAAATGAGAATAAAAATAAAAAATAAAAATTCTACGGGGAATGAGAATGCCCTAACAAATTATTACTTGATGAGTAATTTTATAAAAGTTACCGTATGTGGAATAAAAGATTTAAGTATATATGCAACGGATTAGAGGCTCAGCTCATCAACTACTGCAGCATTATACAGTGTCTGTGTTTCCTTATTCCAAGTTTACCGAGGTTAAGAATGATAAAATACGAACCAGAACTTTGATACTAATTTACCCCGCTTCAGTTTTTGCCTGCTCATCTACACAATGTTATAATATATATAAACCTCAACAAAAATCAATTTATTGAAGACGAAATAGCTTCAGTTGATCAGGTAAGTACGTTAAAAGCTATATGTCTTAAGCAAAAAACGTACCCTCTCCCTACGCCGACCGCATAACTACATGAAAATATTGGTATATATCCCTAAAGCATACAGATTTAGTGTCATCCTAACCAGGGAGTAAGCACTACATAAACGGGCTTATGGCATTATCAGCTCCCAGCAGAAGAGCCCCCAGTAGGTAGTTGATAAAGTCTCCGAGACTGACCGAAGGATTTCCTAGCCCGGCCTGTTGAAAAGGGGAGAAAAGTGTTACATGGATGTGTTCACTCACATAAACAATTGATAGAAAGGATCTTCTAGAATCTAACATAATTTAATCAGCTATGCCTCAGTAAAGATTTCCCCTTCCATATAGTAATCCTTCAATATTTCCGGTCTCGAAATAATTTTGATGCAAAGAGGGGGGGCCTAAAACTTTTCCAGTGTTGCATACGTAAAGCTTAATCTCTGAAGTGCATTTTAGACTGTGTTGTTCAGGGTTATACATTTCATGAAAGCCGGACTGCTAAAGAAAGGACGAAAGAAAGAACAGATTCTATGAATGCGAAAAGACATTATTTGAAAAGGGCCGGCGTTTGTGGTTATGTTTGGTATAATTGAATTTTTAATCCAATTTTGGCTCCAACTGAGGAACTTGGAGAGCCTTGCTTCTGTTTCACATAGAGTGAGGATTCACTCCAGCGCTTAATAACAGAGAAACAAGAGAGGGGAGAGAGAGCCGGAGGGGGCTGAAATAAAAGGAGAAGCCGGCCACTTAGCGATTTAACTTCGTCACAGATACAGCTATTATCTAACAGGGTAATCAAATAAAGCTTCCAGCCTATTCAGAAAGCCTTACATGAAAGCCAAACCTAAGGCCCGATTTTATGCAAAACCCACCAGCAAGCATGACAAAATAATAAAGCTAACAACAATCTGGTTAATTGGGTATCCCTGGATCTTTTATTTGATTTGTGCCTGTTTGGTTCAATAGACTCCAACAGATACCAAACTCTCCTGCCTATACAGAAATGCGATAAAGGACCCGGCATACCGACATGGTATAACCTAACACTGTCCAAAAGCCTCAGTGTTAATAAATTTTACATGAAACTACTACAAGCTATACAGAGTTTGCGGCTTGCGCGATGTGTGTTGAGACGTGAACCTAGGTAGGGTTGGCTGAAATGTTTACCGAACGCTATAAAGTGATATCGAGAGTACAACATGTAGCTTAATATTGCAGTTTCTCATTTCGTTACCGTTGGTTCAGGTTCACTCGATTAATACCTACAGAGAAATGGCACATCATAGAAAACTAGAATCTGTGTAATTTCATGATAAAGAGCAGCAGAGCACTGTCGCTGTGTGTTTTCTTTAGATCTACATCTCTAAATTATAGTTTTAGCCTCTCAATTCAGATACGTTTGATTATAATAATTTCATGCAAAATATCGATTCCAATAGTATATGGCAACTGATGCTGATACTGAAGTCTGGTTTGATGGCAGCATAATCAGTATCCATAAGCAATGTAAAATGCTGTACTACAATATCAAGTTTGCCTGCAAATTTCACTCAATTACAATACCCATGTGTAGGGGAAGAAAAGAGGCAAGCGAAAGTTTAATAGTTGCTAACAATCGAAAGAAGAAGGTGGAGAAAGCAATAATCGTACATAATTCCTACAAGTAACTGGGCTTAGATGGATAGTAAACATGCTATATGTTGTATAGTAGGAAATACATAAGCTAGTAACTTGTAAGATTTTGTTATCCATAGGTAATTCAATAGCTGAGAAGATCCTGATTAAATTAATCATTGGCAGAAAACTGAAACAGGTCGTAGACTGAAGCCATGATCTATTTGGGCTCTCTGAAATGCAATTAGACTGGAGGCCTCTGTCACAGCCAATATTTCTACACAACAGCCCACCTCCCTCTGGACTCTGCGCCTGCCTGCCTGGACCGGCTTTGATTCTAATTTATAATCTCTTATATCTGATATATTGGAACAGAAAATCCACAGGTTCATCCAAGAATATGCGTACTTCCTAGACAGAGTCCTCCTTTACTCCACCTCCCTCAAACTACACATTGTGTATAGTTTTACACTATTAAACCGAAGCAAATTTGAAATTAATTAATTAACTTTTTAGATTTTGAGGATTAAACCAAGCAGATTAGGAAAAAGCAAAATCTCCCTTTGTAGTAGGGAGAAGAGAAGGAACAGAAAATGCAGGTTCTTTGACAGGTCAATTTTGCGGAATGCTGATGTTTGTACAATGTTGTTGTTGTTGTTGTAATATATTTACTAAGCGCCCATTTCTTTAGATAAACGGACTTAAAATTAAATATTCTGCATTAAAGAAACAGGATTAAAGTACAGCGCGTTAAAGGAATTAAACGGATTAAATTTAATCCTATTTCTTGAATGCATCAAGGATTAAAATTTTAATCTAATCCTGTTTCTTCATTCACACTTCAGATTAAAAATCATTTTAAACCTACCTTACTTTCTTTAGAGATTTATTCTAAAGATGGGGCCGCCTCCACTAGAACCGGTTGGAACCGGAACCGGAACCGAATCGGAAGGATTTTTAGAACCGGAACCGGAACCGGAAGGATTTGGAACCGGCCGGTTCCACGCTTAAAAATTGGACTTTGGAAATTGGAAAATTCAACAAATTTATATCTGAAAGCGAAATAAGGATGAGACTGATAATAATTAAGAGTTTTGTAGTGTTTTTGAACATTGATTTGATATAGTACTGAGATATGATCTGCTTTAGTTGAGTTTTTCGTTTCAGTAATAACAGTTAATTTGCGATAAGTAGAAACTTAACAAGTTTCAAACTAAAAGTGAGATGAAGCTACAATAATTGGAAATGAAACTGAAGCTGAAACTACTACTACTACTACTACTACTGACACAAAAAGTTTAACGCAGTTGTTTATTATCGCATTATGCTAATTGTTTTGCAGTATTGCTTTATAATTTTGATTGTATAAGCCTAGCAGGAGCCTACATCCAATGTTAAACAATGTTAAACTTGTAACTACAAATATTATACTTGCAACCGGGAGCCGGAAGCTAGAACCGAAACCGGAGCCGGTACCGTAGGACCGGAACCGGAATCGGTACCCTAGAACAGGAACCGGAACCGGTTTTGAAAATTGGAACCGTCCCCCAAATCTAATTCATTCATTTTATCCTTCTAATCCATAGACTGCATTTTCAAATAGTTTTGAATCCTCGTGCGACTACGTGGATTAAACGGTCTAAAAGTTGGCGGATTAAATTTTAATCGGTGTTTCTTTAAACGGATTAAAATTAACTGGCTTAATCCGAGAATTAAAAAACGGTCAAATTAAACGAGTTACCTAGTTACGCGTTTAATTTGTTTCCAATCCAACTCGACAACAGCTTTTGAAATTTAATAAAGCTGATTTCCAATCCGTTTAATCCTCTAAGGAATAGAGCCTAAGTTGGTTTAGTTACTGTTTTTCTTAAACTATGTTAAAATTCAAACTGAATCTAGTTTGAGCAGAAAGGCCACGAAGCTAGAAAACAAACTAGTTTCAGTCTTTTCTCAAAACATGCTTATTTGAAAGTTTTAAGCTGTTGTATCGTCATATTCTGCAGTGGGAGCATAAATAAACTTTGATGTCTCATGTGGCCCAGTTAGTTAGTTCAAGGGTGGCGAAGGTGGCAACAGTTTTATATCACCACCAGCAATTTTGGTGTTTTTGATACGGCCAATGGCGTGGGGGCCAATGACCGTTCAAGCCGTTGACCGTTGTTCGAGCAATATCGGCCTGTTGGCTTGTCTATCCATTGGCCGAAAAACTGCCAACGGCCATCGGCAACAACTGGCTGGCCTTTGGTAATTGGCTGACCGTATTATGCCAAGCTCAACTTTACTGATTCTATGCGTCAACTGTATTGTAAAATGTAATTTTTGCTGTGTAATATCTTGCACATGTTGCATTATAAGCTTTTTGATGAATACTTTACTGCGCATTTTCAGTTTTTATGTTGACACTTAGCTCCAACTTCTATAAAGCTCTATATTCGTTTATCCTAGTTAGCGTTATTTTTCAATAAAATTTGATATTTTTATTTTAACATTTTAATTGTGCTAAACAACTTAGTTTTTAAATTTGTCTAGTGCCCAAGTTCTCATCAATGTAGCAAATTAAACATAATTATCGCGGCTTGAGACTGGGTTAAATTGAATAATGTTGACGCACAATTAAGCACAACAGACGTATAAAACGACTAAATTCCATTAAACCAAGGTAGGCCAATAGCTAAGCAATATAATAGCAAGACCCCAGCCAACGGCCAATCAGAGCAGTATCCAGCAGCTAATTTATTGGCCAACGTCAAACTCCGGCCAAGCCAAGCCAACCAGGGAGAATTTCGGGAATTCCTAACACTAGCAATATATGTTTTGATTATCGGTGAAGGCAAAGCCTGCAGTATTTTCCAGATGAATTTTGAGACTAAAACTGAAACTTCGCCTGAAACTTAACCCTTTTACGCCCGCGGCGGCCATTTGCCTCAAGTGGTGATTTTTGGATTCTGTTCGCCCAACTTTGACGGCTCCTACCGTTTTCCGGGTACATCAGGGACGTTCAATATTGATGAAGAGCAATCTTCGTTTGGTGGTAGTCCTATCTCTGTGGGTGCTCTCAGTAAAAAGTGGCGGCAGAAAACGCAAAACTGGTCATTTTCAGAGGCTTTCCTCGAGAAGCTTCGGGAAGAAGAGAGTAAAATTGAAACTGAACTTAGTTTGCGTTCCTGATTGCAGAAATTGAAACTGACAAGGTTACTCAAGGATTCCATATCCAGAGTATAGGAGTGGATCCTGAACGGCCACCTAATTCGACGACGACGTCGACGACGAAACTGAACTTATATTGGATCTTCCACTAAAACTGAAACTGAAACTGAAACTAAAACCGCGTATTGAAACAACACTATAGCACAAGTTTATTCTTGTTTTGTATTGAATTTTTTCTAGAAATGTGGGAGCAAATGCGTTGTGGTAAACTCTGCCTTCGATTTAGCAGATCAGTCTAATCCATCTATCTAGTAGTCTATCAGTCAGCTAGAATTTTGTTTTAAACTGCTAATGTTTCACCACCATACCAAGACCAAGCACCGTGATTTCCGAGCACGTAGAAAAGCATGATACATTTTCCAATCATGCAATTATTAGTAATGTAATAAGATATAATGATGTATAATAAGAAAAAATTGGAGAATGTAACATATGAATGAAAGACGAAGAGTTTAATATTTGAAACTAGGGAGGGACACCAGGCCAGGGCCCTATTACAAAACAATCAGTAATCAGTAATATCAGAACCATCAGTAATCAATGTAATCAGATTACTAAAGCCGCTAACTACTGACTACTGACTACTGAGTTACCTACTTTTCATGGCGGGTTATCTTGTATTTTCCTCAGCTATCTAACTTGATTTGAATTACTTTGAGTAACAATGCAGATTGCAGAACGCAGACAAGACAGACAAAGTTATCAGAATCCATAAGATATATAATTAAAAAAAAAAGACCACGAAGACAGAGGTATGAGGAAGATTTTCTAGACAAGGTTCCGATCCCTTTGAGACTGAAGAACCGAAGAAATGATGATCCTAGTATTTCATTAGAGTGCAGACTGCTGGGAGAAAATTGTCTTTTCAATCGTTTCCACCCTAAAATCCATCGGCCAAGGCTCCGTAAAGCCTCATAATCTTTCGATGGCTGCTCTTTGTAGGGAAACCTCAGGAAGATAGATTAGATGGAAAGCGGGAAAAATAATGGGCTAGCTTGTCTTTGGAATGGCTGAGGGATCCCCTACCAGTAATAAGAATATGTGGAACCTGAACCGTCTCCCAAGCTCTTAGCTTGGCTAATTCCTTATCCACTATTAATGCTAGGTTTATTTTTTTTGTTGTGTTGTTTGTTGGGTCTTTAATTCCCAATTTCTAATTTACGTTTCCCTCAACAACGAACAAAGCAGTTACTGGTAAATACCATAAAAGAATACGCATACAAATGAATGACCGGATAACCAGAACAAAGCTCAAACTGTAGTCACGACAGAATACTACTGTGTCGTACGTGTTCCTGCTCCCTTGGTGTTCATTTGTTATTTCTGCTACAGGTTTTGTGTTATTTGTATCATTCCGTTTCTGCCAAAATAGGTACAAATCTCTGAATAAGTTGAGTTGGTGAATAAGTTTCGTCAGTTGGATAAGTAAGTTGAAGCTTCACTGCTTCCAAATAATGTTTGCTTACTGGCCAGATTTTCACCGGTCAGTTCAGTCGGCACAGCTCATCTCATCCGGGCCTGCCTGTTGCAGAATGCTTCTCATCCCACGATCTGTGCAGACTGCGGACTTAAACATGCTCCGTGTTTGGGCCTTTTCGCTGACGCAAGTTCGACGAGTTAAAAGAGTTAAAATTAACTCAATCATGCCGCTTTTTCCCCTTAGGGTTAAACGGAAGTTAAACAGTTCGACTCTAACTCGCTAACGGGGGTTAAACGAGTTCCGAAATTTAATTCTTCTCTTTTAACTCGCGCGCGAAAGACCCCTTTGACGTCCGCCCGTCAGTCCGTGGTCGTCCTACAAAAAATATTACCTTCATCTGCAATACTCTTGAAAAGTTGCCGCTCTTCCTCAAATTCAAAAATGTGCGTAGGTGCTCCGTGACAGAAGCAGTCGCTAACA
>JASAND010012941.1:0-11542 GCA_030248195.1 Trissonchulus latispiculum
GAAATAAAATCTATTCCAAATTTAAATCTAAATTCTAATTTTAAATTTTAATTTTAAATATAGATTACATTCATACACATACCAGCCTGATAATCCCACATTGCCTGGGCAGTGATACCCTGGGCAGGATCTGAGGGCGGTCGGGCGCCACCAGACGGAGACAGCGGGGGCGGCATTGCATCAATATTGGGTCCATCTTCAAGTGTCGGCTCTAAAATAGGTCCGAATGCTCATAAATTCCTAAGTACAAATTTCTAACACAAATAACAGAAGAATAACAGCCCAGCCAACAGCAGTCAGTTAGGTAACTTTAGTTCGCAGAATTACCCCCCCCCCCAAAACCAGAGGGTGCCCCTTTTGGTGCTAAATTCTCAAAAACTTTCCTGCTTCGATGGAGATTTTGACTCAATTTTTGCCGTTTTAACCATAAAATCTGCCTATTTCTGCGGTAAAGTCAATTTTACAGAGTATATATGTCAGCGTGATATTGTGAAATCAGGGATTTCGCGAAATCCCTGAAAATTTCAGGGATTTCACAGAATCCCTAACATTTTCAGGGGGATTGTGAAACTCATGTTAAAACCTGTTTATTTCACAGTTTCCCTGAGTGGTTAAGGGATTTCACAGAATTTTAGGAATTTTCGTTGTAAATTTGTATTGTAAATGTTATACAAATTTATAAATCTGTTGTTAAATTGTTGCAGATATAATATTTCATTCTTGTATGTTTGTTTCTTATTCGCTTACTTGAAACTAACAGGTAAAAGTCTCTTATTGTTGTTCGTTATTATTACTATCTAAATTAAATTGTAACAGGTAACTGTATTAAAAAATTAAATTCCAAAGTTTGACTGATCTGCTTAAATTATCATTTTAAATTACGACAACTCAAATTTCAGTTTATTCTAATGTTGCATTTCTTTGTCTTTTCTTTCTTCCTTTCTTTTCTTTGAACTGAAATAAGTGAGCTATCGGTGAGAGATCTAAGCGAATAGCTGTTATTCAAACCTAGCTTAGCGCACTCTGGATTATCTGAATGCTTTTTGAAGTTATCATGTTATACTTTATTTTTTTCAAACGACGACTTCGTTAAAAATTATTCCAATAACGGTGAGCTACCTTGCTAGATTTGAATTACAGCTCACTTATTTCAGTTCAAAGAAAAGAAAGGAAGAAAAAAGAAAAGAAATGCAACATTAGAATAAACTGAAATTTGAGTTGTCGCAATTTAAAATGATAATTTAAGCAGATCAGTCAAACTTTGGAATTTAATTTTTTAATAAAGTTACCTGTTACAATTTAATTTAAATAGTAATAATAACGAACAACAATAAGACACTCTTACCTGTTAGTTTCAAGTAAGCGAATAAAACAAACATACAAGATAAAATATTATATCTGCAACAATTTAACAACAGATTTATAAATTTGTATAACATTTACATTACAAATTTACAACGAAAATTCCCAAAATTCAACTAAATCATATCATTTCACAATTTCCCTGAAAGTGACACGGGATTCTGTGAAATCCCTTAACCACTCAGGGAAACTATGAAATAAACAGGTTTTAACATGAGTTTCACAATCCCCCTGAAAATGTTCGGGATTCTGTGAAATCCCTGAAATTTTCAGGGATTTCGCGAAATCCCTGATTTCACAATATCACGTTGACATATACACTAGAAAATGGATCTATTTTTAGCATTCTCAGAACAATTTTCGACACCCTTCCCCAAAATACTATGCCTTTTGGATTTTGGGGAAAGGGTACCCAAAGAAGCCCCACCAAGAAAAAATTATAAAAATCCAAGCAGTTCATTTTAACTTACCATCCCAGTCTTGTTGAATCTCATCTTCTTCGTCCGAATCTGGAGGCGGAGCTACTCGTCGAACTGTTTCACTTAAAATCTGAAAGGAAAGAGACATGAAAATTAATGAAACGTGGAACAAGCCGAAATACGTAAACTAAATAGTGGTCCAAAATAAAATCTTTGATGGTCTAAAAAGAATGAGACAATATAGTGGTTTTATTAGACTGTTCACTAAAAAGGCCAAGCACATAACAAATATGTTTCGATTGGAGTAATAGAGCTAATCCCAAATCTAATGAGCTTCTCAACCAGGGCTTTTCAACGGAAAAGTTTCAGTTCCACTTTGCTATCAGATCTGATAACCGTAAGATCAACGGACGGAAACTCATTTCATGTGCATCCACTCTTTTCAAATGATCTAAACATATAAACTGAAGACAAACAAATAAACAAACAAACCGAAGGCCCACAGGAAGGCGGCAACACCGCCCCACCGTTGACCGCCACAGTCTCAGGCTGAGTAAAGGGTCGAGAAGGCGGGGGCCCGGAACCAGAGGACGGAGATGATTGTTGGGAGGAAGAGGAGGTTAGGAGGCCCGCCCCTCCTCCGGCGCCGGACGAATGGGGCGGAAGCGGGGAAGTGGTGACTGGCGGGGGCGGTGAATGAATGGAGCCTCCGGTATCCGAGCCATAGCCGGACGAGGAATGGAAGGAGGCAGCGCCACTGTCCAGACCTAGAAGAAATAAACCCCAAAAAAGGTCTCGGAAAAAGACTGATTTTTGAAAATATAAACTTTTAATGACCTAACTCTTCAAGAGGGCTTCTATTAATTTTAGAAAATACAAAATTTTAATGACCTAACTCTTCAAGAGGGCTCCTGTTAAGCAGAGGTCGCGTTGCACCAGATTCTCTCATGTAAGTCGACCATAAATTTCAAAGACCCTATGTATATAGAACAACGCGTGAGCATCCTAGACACAGACAGATGCAAGCGAAGCAGCTTCAACTTTCCTAAACTCACCACCGCGAGTTGGCAGTGTTGAGAGCGGCGGTAGGGCTGGCGTAATGGTCGTCTCCCGGCTGAGGCTGATGGTTCAGGCGATAGGCTGCTGTCAACCGGCGGTGGTAAGGATGGTACTGGCTCTGGTTCTGGTTCCCGGGGAGGCGGGGGCCATCGTTTAGCCGCTACAGAGGGAGCTGGACGATTAGAGGGGGACTGAGGTGGGCCACCTGGGCACCCACCAGACTCCGTGGCGCCAGCAGCAGTCTTCTGTTCCCACATGGCACGTACATTACCAGTAGTTGTGGACGACAAGGAAGCAGCGGTCTCTACGGCTTCAGCAGTACCACTGCTGGAATTTCGGTTGCGCTGCTGGATCAGGGCTTTGGCTTCCTGAAAAATCAATTGCCAACTATACAGTCCACAGTGCAAATTGTTAGAAAGAATGATCATCTATAACCTTTAGGATCAATAATTTTAACGAAAGTATTTACGTAAGCCGAAGCAAGAGGCGTAATGGACTTAAAATATCAACAATAAAAGATAAAATGCTGAACAAAATTTTACGAACTGACCAAAAATATGTATGTAAATGTGGAAAAATATGAACCACTTGTAAAAATCATTCAATATTTATACAGTTATGTCATTTGCAGAATCCTCGTAAAAAACAGCATTTTTTGTTTAACTTTTGGTTTCGAAGTGTCGAAATACTGAAATAGCTCGAAACAGGTGCACAAACATATTATGAAGAAGTTGTGAACAGGCCAAAAAGAACCTTCATTTTATGAGCATAAAGTTTGGGACAAATTTTAAGGAAAATGTAAGCATTCTCACGTAAAGAATAATACAGCCTGGAGAATTAGGAAGAAAACGAAACAGTAAAGTCATCAAGAAAATGAGGTAAACGCGGGCTAGCAGGCGGATCCACGAAGGATCCAAGGATTATTTCTCTATGAAACAGTAAAGTCAGCAGAAGAACCTGTAGCCTTTGCTGTCTGGCCAGATCACTGGAGCCCAGAGAAGGAGCATGATGATGAGGTTGGCCGTCGCCCGATGCCGTAATCGGCGTCTGAAGATGCAACTGGTCCTGCAACTTGTGGGAAATTTCGTCCTGAAATGGAAAGAAAGAACAAGTCATCCAACAGATAGCACAAAATTGAACTATTATTAAAAAAGAAGGAAGGCAATATCGACAGTTACGTACGAGATAACATCTCAAATAGACTCGTCTAACGATAGAGTTATACCAAGCCCTGATACCTGCAGTTTCTGATTTTCCAGCCGAAACGTTTCATTTTCACGAGATTTCCTTTTGACTTCTTGTTCAATTCTGGCCGCTTCTTCACGCTAGAACAATCAAATAGAGTACGTACAATGATATGCTACAATACAGCCTTTCCGCCCAAAAACTAGAGAATAGCTGTCTTGAGTCCAAACAAAAATGTAATCGAAAAATAATTGAGTAATTAGTAAGTTCAAATTTTCAGCAGGAAGCAAGACTTAATGCAAAAATATTCCTCCGTTTGCTCCCAGAATTTTCTTTCTTTGACACTGATTTCTGCACGGATTGATTGCGGGTACTGAGTCTAAACAGAGTAGAAAAATACAAAGAATAATACCAACAAGTATTAGTTTAATTTTCGAAGACTCAGCCTAATTTTTCCACTGAATTCGTATATACGTTTTGCGTGAAAATTGTGAGAGACTGGTAGGTTCTCAAAGTGCAGAACTACCATTACACAGCTCCTGTCATATTGCATTTCAGGTAACAGTAGTGGTATTTTCAAACAGATTCGTGCTGTGTGCTATTTTTTGTTAGACTCGTATATATGCATTTTCAGTGGGGCGTTTGACAGATGCCTCTTGTAGTCGGTGAGGGGGAAAAGTGGGGAGGTAGAAATTTTTTGGTGTCGTCTCAAATTGCTCCCACAAGGTGTAAAAATTGGAGAGAAGGGATAAGAAAAATTGTGAAAAATAGGTTTTACTAAAATTTCAAAATTTTCGCTGAGCTCATTTTTCTTAAAATCACTATTTTTCTTAAAAACGTCTGAAAAACGGTTTGCTTTGTTTTTACTTAATAAACAGCTTTTAAACGTTTCCTCATAGGAAAATTGCTGTATATGGGCTAATTTGTTTCCACAAGGGTCAGTGAAATTTGATCTCTCGTTCAGTATGCTTTCAGTTGTCTAATGCACTTGTGCGTTGAACGTTGCACACATAGCTTCGAATTTGGGTTTGAGCTCATTCCCAAGTTTGCGACTACGCATTTATCCGGAGACAGAGTGGTATATACTGGATATTTTCTGTTTTGGTGGTGTACAACTCTACATTCTTTTATTCACCCCATGGACATTATGGAAGAGTTCAGTTATGAAATACAGATCGTCGGGTAGAAGGGTCAATGGGGCAAGAGTTTTTCCGAGTAGAACAACGTTGGCAATTTTCAAACGTTTTTCAGTAATTTTCCAGAGACATTGGTTGTTCACCACAGGCTTGGGTTCATCAGAAACAGCCTGCGGGGTCATGGGTCCGGCTGTGCTTCTTTGCTGCGGCAGGATAGCAGAGGCATCAACGTTCCTGGGGGGGGGGGGGGTTTTATTTTACGTTTTACGTAAAAACTGCCGAAAAGTATAAAAATGACCCGTTTTAAGTGTTTTAAAGCTAAAATGGTACAATTCCTTTAAAAATTCGGCGAAACCAAAAACAGATTTGAAAGTTTATGGTAAAATGCTGAAATTGGGGGATTTTTTTGGGCTATAGGGGGAGGTCACCAAATGGGCCCCCTAGTAGGGATAAACCAGTATCGATGGCATCCGAACCCTCCCCTTTTTGAGCACCAAACCGAAAATTTTAGCTATTTTAATGCAAGTCTGGCCGTCATTGTGATTCTTTTTCGTTTCGTATGGCCCCATCTCTTGGGGTAGACGGACACGGACACACTCTTTAAAACACTAGATACGACTCAACAGGGAATAAGCTCCCCTCTGCTCATCTTGTCCATTTACTGATTCATGTCGCAATATCTTTTCACTATTTTTGTCATTTTCGTAATTTTCTTTTTTTTATTCTAGGGTGTTCACATGGTGATTAATGCTCGATGTGAGGACGACGTTGATGCCTCTGCTATCCTGCCGCAGCTGAAGAAGTGTCGAACGGCCGGACCCATGATTACCCCGCAGGCTGTTTCTGATGAACCCAAGCCTGTGGTAGGTAACAACCAATGTCTCTGGAACATTTTCTGGCAAAATTAGGGCAAACGTTTCAGCAAATTGCCAACGTTGTTCACTCGGCAATAAACTCTTTTGCCTCCGATTTTGAAGGGCTCCCTGCTTCTAGCCAGTGTACGGATCTGCTTATTTCATAGCTTGAGCTCTTCCGTAATGTCCATGGGGTTGAATTAAAGAATGTAAGAGAGTTGTACACCACCAAACACCCGAAAATATCGAGTATATACCCTCTGTCTCCGGATAAATGCGTAGTCGCACAACCAACAGCCAGAGGTGCTTCCGTGGAATGAGCTCAAACCCAAATTCGAATCTAATGTGTGCAACGTTCAACGCACAAGTGCATTGCACACTGCAAGCATACCTGAACGGGAGGTCAAATTTCACTGACCCTTGTGGAAGCAAATTTCGGTGCCCCTTGTGACAGCAATTTTTCCTATGAGGACTTTTGAGAGCGTTTTTAAGTGATTTTTGCTGTTTATTAAGTAAAAACAGTGAATTTTAGCAAAAACAACGTTTTTCGGACGTTTTTTAGCGAAAAATAGTGATTTTAAGTGAAAAATTGAGGCTCAGCGGGAAAATTTTGGGAAATTTTGGCTGTAAAGCCTATTTTTTCGCAATTTTCTTATCCCTTCTCTCCAATTTTCTTACCCCTTGTGGGAGCAATTTGGGGACGACTTCGCCGAGGGAGGGGGGAATTTCTCCCCCTCCCCACTTTTCCCCCCTTGTCCACCTGTGACTGCAAGTGAGGCGAGATAACTGTCAAACGCCCCACTGAAATATGCATATGTATACGAGTCTAATATGAAAGAATTAGCACACCAAGCTACGGAATCTGTTTGAATTAATACCACTAACTGATTACCTGTAATGTGGTCATGCCGAGAGTACATATGACAGGAGCTGTGTAATGGTTAGTGGTCTGCACTTTGAGGACCTACCCAGTCTCTCGCAATTTTCACGCAGAAAGCGTTTATACGCAATTCAGTGGAAGAATTAGGCTGAAGTCTTCGGAAATTTAAACTAATTACTTGTTGGTATTATTCTTTTGTATTTTCTACTCTGTTTCAGGGCTCGGTGTACCAGAGAATCAATCCGTGTGCAGAAATCAGTGTCAAAGAACGAGACAAATTCTGGGAGCAAACGGAGGTATATTTTTGCGTGGGTCTTTGCTTCCTGCTGATAGATTTGGAGTATTACTGTTGACGTGTTTAATTAATGCTGTTTGTTTTACTTCAATTTGGGGTTAGTGTTTTTCGATTACATTTTTGTTTGGACTCAAGACAGCTATTCTCTAGTTTTTGGGCGGAAAGGCTGTATTGTAGCATATCATTGTACGTACTCTATTTGATTGTTCTAGCGTGAAGAAGCGGCCAGAATTGAACAAGAAGTCAAAAGGAAATCTCGTGAAAATGAAACGTTTCGGCTGGAAAATCAGAAACTGCAGGTATCAGGGCTTGGTATAACTCTATCGTTAGACGAGTCTTTTGAGATGTTCTCTCGTACGTAACTTCGATTTGCCTTCCTTCTTTTTAATAATAGTTCAATTTTGTGCTATCTGTTGGATGACTTTTCTTTCTTTCCATTTCAGGACGAAATTTCCCACAAGTTGCAGGACCAGTTCA
Organism: Trissonchulus latispiculum; assembly: GCA_030248195.1. NCBI lineage: Eukaryota > Metazoa > Nematoda > Enoplea > Enoplida > Ironidae > Trissonchulus > Trissonchulus latispiculum. Next base: position 7,668 of record JASAND010012941.1, read on the forward strand.
TCTTCAGACGCCGATTACGGCATCGGGCGACGGCCAACCTCATCATCATGCTCCTTTCTGGGCTCCAGTGATCTGGCCAGACAGCAAAGGCTACAGGTTCTTCTCTACTTTTTTCATAGAGAAATAATCCTTGGATCCTTCGTGGATCCGCCTGCTAGCCCGCGTTTACCTCATTTTCTTGATGACTTTACTGTTTCGTTTTCTTCCTAATTCTCCAGGCTGTATTATTCTTTACGTGAGAATGCTTACATTTTCCTTAAAATTTGTCCCAAACTTTATGCTCATAAAATGAAGGTTCTTTTTGGCCTGTTCACAACTTCTTCATAATATGTTTGTGCACCTGTTTCGAGCTATTTCAGTATTTCGACACTTCGAAACCAAAAGTTAAACAAAAAATGCTGTTTTTTACGAGGATTCTGCAAATGACATAACTGTATAAATATTGAATGATTTTTACAAGTGGTTCATATTTTTCCACATTTACATACATATTTTTGGTCAGTTCGTAAAATTTTGTTCAGCATTTTATCTTTTATTGTTGATATTTTACGTCCATTACGCCTCTTGCTTCGGCTTACGAAATACTTTCGTTAAAATTATTGATCCTAAAGGTTATAGATGATCATTCTTTCTAACAATTTGCACTGTGGACTGTATAGTTGGCAATTGATTTTTCAGGAAGCCAAAGCCCTGATCCAGCAGCGCAACCGAAATTCCAGCAGTGGTACTGCTGAAGCCGTAGAGACCGCTGCTTCCTTGTCGTCCACAACTACTGGTAATGTACGTGCCATGTGGGAACAGAAGACTGCTGCTGGCGCCACGGAGTCTGGTGGGTGCCCAGGTGGCCCACCTCAGTCCCCCTCTAATCGTCCAGCTCCCTCTGTAGCGGCTAAACGATGGCCCCCGCCTCCCCGGGAACCAGAACCAGAGCCAGTACCATCCTTACCACCGCCGGTTGACAGCAGCCTATCGCCTGAACCAACAGCAGAGCCCAGCCGGGAGACGACCATTACGCCAGCCCTACCGCCGCTCTCAACACTACCAACTCGCGGTGGTGAGTTTTAGTAAACTTAAAGCTGCTTCTGCTTGCATCTGTCTGTGTCTAGGATGCTCACGCGTTATTCTATATACATAGGTTCTTTGAAATTTATGGTCGACTTACACTTGAGAGAATCTGGTGCAACGCGACCTCTGCTTAACAGGAGCCCTCTTGAAGAGTTAGGTCATTAAAATTTTGTATTTTCTAAAATTAATAGAAGCCCTCTTGAAGAGTTAGGTCATTAAAAGTTTATATTTTCAAAAATCAGTCTTTTTCCGAGACCTTTTTTGGGGTTTATTTCTTCTAGGTCTGGACAGTGGCGCTGCCTCCTTCCATTCCTCGTCCGGCTATGGCTCGGATACCGGAGGCTCCATTCATTCACCGCCCCCGCCAGTCACCACTTCCCCGCTTCCGCCCCATTCGTCCGGCGCCGGAGGAGGGGCGGGCCTCCTAACCTCCTCTTCCTCACAACAATCATCTCCGTCCTCTGGTTCCGGGCCCCCGCCTTCTCGACCCTTTACTCAGCCTGAGACTGTGGCGGTCAACGGTGGGGCGGTGTTGCCGCCTTCCTGCGGGCCTTCGGTTTGTTTGTTTGTTTGTCTTCCGTTTATATGTTTAGATCATTATTTGAAAAGAGTGGATGCACATGACATCAGTTTCCTTCCGTTGAGCTTACGATTATTGGATCCGATAGCAAAGTGGAACTGAAAATTTACCGTTGAAAAGCCTGGTTGAGAAGCTCACTAGATTTGGGATTAGCTCTGTTATTCCAGTCGAAACATATTTGTTGTGTATACTAGGCCTTTTTAGTGAACAGTCTAAAACAACTATAATATTGTCTCATTCGTTTTAGACCATCAAAGATTTCATTTCGGACCACTATTTAGTTTACGTATTTCGGCTTGTTCCACGTTTCATTAATTTTCGTGTCTCTTTCCTTTCAGATTTTAAGTGAAACAGTTCGACGAGTAGCTCCGCCTCCAGATTCGGACGAAGAAGATGAGATTCAACAAGACTGGGATGGTAAGTTAAAATGAACTGCTTGGATTTTTATAATTTTTTCTTGGTGGGGCTTCTTTGGGTACCCTTTCCCCAAAATCCGAAAGGCATAGTATTTTGGGGAGGGGTGTCGAAAATTGTTCTGAGAATGCTAAAAATAGATCCATTTTCTAGTGTATATGTCAACGTGATATTGTGAAATCAGGGATTTCGCGAAATCCCTGAAAATTTCAGGGATTTCACAGAATCCCGAACATTTTCAGGGGGATTGTGAAACTCATGTTAAAACCTGTTTATTTCATAGTTTCCCTGAGTGGTTAAGGGATTTCACAGAATCCCGTGTCACTTTCAGGGAAATTGTGAAATGATATGATTTAGTTGAATTTTGGGAATTTTCGTTGTAAATTTGTAATGTAAATGTTATACAAATTTATAAATCTGTTGTTAAATTGTTGCAGATATAATATTTTATTCTTGTATGTTTGTTTTATTCGCTTACTTGAAACTAACAGGTAAAAGTGTCTTATTGTTGTTCCTTTATTATTACTATTTAAAGTTAAATTGTAACATGTAAATCTTTATTAAAAAATTAAATTCCAAAGTTTGACTGATCTGCTTAAATTATCATTTCAAATTGCGACAACTCAAATTTCAGTTTTGGCTCAAATGTTGCATTTCTTTTTTCTTTTCTTTCTTTCTTTATTTTCTTTGAACTGAAATAAGTGAGCTGTAATTCAAATCTAGCAAGGTAGCTCACCGTTATTGGAATAATTTTTAACGAAGTCGTCGTTTGAAAAAGATAAACAAAGTATAACATGATAATTAACTTCAAAAAGCATTCAGATAATCCAGAGAGCGCTAAGCTAGGTTTGAATTACAGCTATTCGCTTAGATCTCTCACAGATAGCTCACTTATTTCAGTTCAAAGAAAAGAAAGGAAGAAAGAAAAGAAAAAGAAATGCAACATTAGAATAAACTGAAATTTGAGTTGTCGTAATTTAAAATGATAATTTAAGCAGATCAGTCAAACTTTGGAATTTAATTTTTTAATAAAGTTACCTGTTACAATTTAATTTAGATAGTAATAATAACGAACAACAATAAGAGACTTTTACCTGTTAGTTTCAAGTAAGCGAATAAAAAACAAACATACAAGAATGAAATATTATATCTGCAACAATTTAACAACAGATTTATAAATTTGTATAACATTTACAATACAAATTTACATTTTTTATTACATTTACATTTACATTTATTTTTATTTTTACATACCCTGAAAATTTTACACAGAAATTTTCAGGGATTTCGCGAAATCCCTGATTTCACAATATCACGCTGACATATATACTCTGTAAAATTGACTTTACCGCAGAAATAGGCAGATTTTATGGTTAAAACGGCAAAAATTGAGTCAAAATCTCCATCGAAGCAGGAAAGTTTTTGAGAATTTAGCACCAAAAGGGGCACCCTCTGGTTTTGGGGGGGGGGGGTAATTCTGCGAACTAAAGTTACCTAACTGACTGCTGTTGGCTGGGCTGTTATTCTTCTGTTATTTGTGTTAGAAATTTGTACTTAGGAATTTATGAGCATTCGGACCTATTTTAGAGCCGACACTTGAAGATGGACCCAATATTGATGCAATGCCGCCCCCGCTGTCTCCGTCTGGTGGCGCCCGACCGCCCTCAGATCCTGCCCAGGGTATCACTGCCCAGGCAATGTGGGATTATCAGGCTGGTATGTGTATGAATGTAATCTATATTTAAAATTAAAATTTAAAATTAGAATTTAGATTTAAATTTGGAATAGATTTTATTTCCGGGGCAATTAGTGGACC
>JASAND010012942.1:0-37227 GCA_030248195.1 Trissonchulus latispiculum
TTATCATAGGTGGTCGCGGCAAAGACCCCTATAATATGTGTCAAAAGTCCCTAGGACACTGTAAAATAAGCTGCGTAGAGGCTGCGCAAAGCAGGTAGATCCTGCGCAGATTTCATGCAAATTGTAGAGCACATCGAGTTTAGTACGTGTGCGAAGTTTCAGCCCCGTATCACTTTCCGTTAAAAAGTTGTGCCCCGGACCGGTTATGGCGGCGATGTTTTTTTTTTCCGGTTTCTCCTATTTAATGGTCGTATTGTCCTGACTTTCCGCCTCTTTCACGTAATCTGCAGCGGAGGCCGGACCTAAAGGGGTATAGGTCCGGTAGTACCCCATGCGCCATTTAAGAATCGCTACTTTTTTTGCGCCGCAGGTGCGCCACAGTGCCGCAGGGGCGCCGCAAAGTCGGCTCAGAGCGAAAAGTGACCATTTTTGTGGTCGCTGCGCAGCTCGAACGTTAAGAGCTGGAGCCGATTTCTTTTTATATTCAGAAACTACATATATTGAACTAACTAAATAGCTAAGTGTCGTTTCTCTATCACTTCCCATGCGACCACAGTGGCCGGTCAAAAATGGTGAAAACTTCGAAAAATGAAAAATCGAAATTTCTCGCTGTGTATTCAACTTAGAAAGCCCACTTTCATACAAAGGTTTTCTGGCACGGCGAATTGATTCCTGTAAGCAGTTTTGCCGTCGGACCCACCCATATTGCTGGGCTGGTTCCACATTACGGCCGGGAGGGTCAAGTCGGTACCGACTTCCAAGAACACCATATAGGACTGTGCATAGCCTCTCAAAACCTTGTCCATAGGGGTTTTCTGGTGCGCCCAGCTCGTTTCCGGTGTCCGTTTTGCCGTCCGACCCACCCATTTTGCTGGGCTGGTTCCACTTTGCTGTCGGGAGGGTCAAGGCGGTACCGACTTCCAAGAACACCATATAGGACTGTGCATAGCCTCTCAAACTTTGTCCATAGGTTTTCTGGTGCGCCCAGCTCATTTCCGGAGTCCGTTTTGCCGTCCGACCCACCCATTTTGCTGGACTGGCTCCACTTTGCCGTTTGAAGGGTAAATCGGGTAGGGGGTCAAGTGGTAAAAAATAAGATTTTTCAAAAGTGGTCAAATTTGGTACCAAATGAAAGCGCTAAGTGAGCTGAACAACTTTTGTCATAGAATTGCATGCTCAAAGTGGCTGTAGAGTGCTGTGGTAGGGTGGGGGTGGGACTTAGGCGATTTGGGTCAAAACTAAAATTTTTCAAAAGTGGTCAAATTTGGTACCAAATGAAAGGCCGCATCGAACTGAGCAACTTTTGTCATAGAAGTGCGTACCTAAAGTGGCTGTAGAGGGCTGTGGTGGGGTGGGGTGGGGACCTAGGCGATTTTGGGTCAAAAATTAAAATTTTCAAAAGTGGTCAAATTTGGTACCAAATGAAAGCCCGCATCGAACTGAGCAACTTTTGTCATAGAAGTGCGTACCTAAAGTGGCTGTAGAGGGCTGTGGTGGGGTGGGGTGGGGACTTAGGCGATTTTGGGTCAAGAATTAAAATTTTCAAAAGTGGTCAAATTTCGAGTCAAATGAAGGCCCGCATCGAACTGAACAACTTTCGCCATAGAACCACCCACCCAAACTTGCTGTGTCGGATTTATATACTTTCTTTCTCAACCGGATTAAACGGGACAGACATAGGCCCAACACACATATTATCCCCTTTTGTGCGGAGCATTTTTGTTACTTGTGTATTATGTATTAGGTATTATGTATTATGTACCTACATAATAAGTGAGAAAATTAAACATCAAAATTTGCAGCATCAACTCGCTAGGTTGCATCAAATTTGCCAGTTTCTATGTTAAAATGCGAAAATTTGTAAATCTTTCGAAATTCGATGAAATAAAATAAAATATATAAATGTTGTTTCAGATTTTATTTTTTAATTTTTTAAACGAAAAAGTTGATTTTTATCGCAAAAATAAGCAAATTTATAGTGGTGAAAATGGCAAAAATTGAATTGCCGAAGCCGGAGAATTTTTGAAAATTTGACCTTCTGAGCGATTTTTGCTGGGAAAAATTGGAATCACCCACATTTTGAGGGAAAAGGAATTTATGCGGGGGCCCTCTAGAATAAGCCCAGCTTGAGTATACGTGTGTGTTTTGTTTTTGATGGATGAGACGACCTGTGATGCGAGGCTATGGACTCTACGATCCAACCACGATTATGAATGCTGACCAGCTGGCTAGAGCTCAGAAGGAAGGTTGGATCAAGCTGGCCTTTTATCTAGTGTCCTTTTTCTATTATCTTTACAGGTATGCGTAGTAGCATGTACGTGTGTGTTTTGTACATTTTGTATTTTGTTTGTGACTTAACTGAGAAAATCTTCCGTTGTTCGGTGCGTTGTGGAATTGTTTGCAATCAGGCATCAGCTCGCCTTGAGTGCAACCAACCGGCACTCCTCTTGCAGTCACAAACGGTTACGAGTTGTTTTGTCTGCGCGTCAAGTTTTGATACGTGATTCTTATTTCGTGCCTTCTTTATGAATGTAGTTTTCATTCCAATGCAGAGTTTATTATGCTGAAAACTTTATAAAATTGTATAAACTATTTTTCCTTCGCCAGTGAACACTGATTATCTATGATGTTGACTCTTTCTTGGCTGGTTTCTGGGACTGGGTGGGCTTCTGGGGGATGTGGGGGAACGCCTGTAGGGGTGGTGGTGGTGGTGATGGTTAAATTTTACTCCAACCATATGCTAAAAAGTTGTGTTATTTTTCTAATATACATTGTAAAATTTTTATCACAAAAATAAATTTCAGAATATTTTTGGAAATTTTTCCTAAGCGAGTTTATTAGGGGCAACATTTGATACCAAAAGGGGCACCCACTTGTTTTGGGGGAATACAATTTTTGGGGAAGGATCGTTTATGGAACCCCGTTAGGATAAGCCCAGATTTGGGGAAAATTTTGGAAATTGAATTTTTAGCATAAGATCTTACAAAAACTTTGCATAGATGATGTTGTCTCATTGACTTTCAAGGGCTGTAGTCCTTAAGGTTCTTAAAATTTTTCAGTTGGTTGTTTGTAAAGGATTATGCGAGAGTAAGGAACATCCGTTTACTGGAAACGCAGATTTGGTGATCAATTAAAATATATTTATGATTTAGCGAGTGTGTCCCCAGGGCAAAGGAGTCACTTTCTAAATTTAAACAGTTCCTATAAACTCACTTCTGATACGTAGGGCTACACTCTTTTCATTATTAATACGATTTTTTGTCTGATGTGGATAAAAGAGTTGTGTGAAAATCCGCTGTTTGCGATCCGGAAAAATAAGGTTTGACGAAATTTCGTTCATGATATTTCACCAAATTTCGAATTTCGCAGACAGTCAATTATAACATAATGAAGAATACCGTATGTTATTTACCCATGGTCTTGTAGTAACTCTTGAGTTTTTGTTTCAGCATGATTACGTCGTTGATCACATCTGATTAAGCTATGCTGTCTTAGACTTGATTCATCCGACAACAACTGGTGAAACTAAATCTTATAGCTGTATACAGTACTGTTTGCTAAACTTCTTTGAAGTCTTTGTACTCAGAAGAATTTACTCGTTTCTACCATGCGTTGCCAGTTTGCACAAGCATTGCTTGTTTTTTGATGTTTTATTTTAATTGCGTTGTTATTTAGATATTTGTGTATCTGAGCAAGGCGTGAATGCCATACTGTAATTTGAGTTTATCTACAAATGATTATTTGGAATCAAAATTTTAAAATTAATGTAATAGTTCAGCTGCGTTAGTTTTCATTACTTATTATTTTTCTTAAATTTAATCTTATTTAATTGTATATTTACGGAATTCCGAGGTAGAGGCCAATCCTGGTGTTGTTTTGTTTCTACTGACCTAAATTGGTTGTCCTTAACTAAAATTTAAGAATTTTATCCGGAATAACCATACATGTGCCTGGGGAGGACTGGGGGCGGGGCATCATCCCCTAAGACCTGCAGCTGACCCCCATGCACTTGTCAAATGTCACTTTTAGTTCTTAGATATTTCATCCATGAAATTTAATTCTTGGTCTTATTTTTGGGTAGCATTGACAACTCAAGTGTGAATTACTAATTCCAACTGAACGGGAGGGACTGTGGATAAACTCGGTTTGTGTGCTAATTAGATGTTACTCATTGTCTTTGCCTATCTGTTTTTCTTACTACTTTGTACTTATGTATGATGTGCGTGGTGTTTGCAATGTTTCTCATTTGTTGTCATAGTAAACCAATTTTTACTAAGCGTTGTGTTGTTTCTCGTAATGGACCATAACTATTAGTTTTTGTTCATAATATATCCCTTAGTTCCTGGCTTATCCCTTGGCAAATTTTTATGGGGGGGGGGCTTCCTGGGGGGGCTCACCCAAAAGGGGAGGGGCATATCTTTAGAAAATTTTTCGAATTTTTGTGGGTTTTTTGTGTACAAACTGATAAAAAAATTTTTTGAAAATTTAGGGTAAAAATGGTAAAATTTGGGAATTTTTGGGGTTATGAGGGGGGAGGTCGGGATTTATGGGGGGGGGCTCCTCGAATGGGGGGCGGCCCCCCCCACCCCCCACCACTAGGGATAAGCCAGTAGTTCAGTAGCAAAGTTCAGTTCAGGAACTGTTTTAATTATGAGCTGATAATTTAAAAGCAAGCAGGCGGACACCCAGGATTTTGAAAAAGGACAGGTCAAATCGAAAATGGGTATCTGAAGAGTTGTGCGTTGACTGGTGCGGTTAATGGCTGGCCGTTGGCCGAGTAAAACAGCCATTTGGTTTGCCCGCTCGTCCATCGGGCAACTGGCTGGCTGGCCAATGGCCGACTGTTTCCCAATCTCAAATTCACTAATTTTATGCGCCAGCTGTTGCAAAATTTAATTTTGCTGGATAATGTGCAGATGTTGCTTTATAAACGTTGCACTAGATACATTACGCAGATTTTCATTTTAGCTACATAGATGTTCAAACTTCGCTCCATCTTTTCGATGCGTTATTTTTATCAATCATTTTTCGTAGTGAGAATCTTTTGCATTATCTCCTCCCTTAGCAGTGCTGTGCTCAAATCAGGGTTCATGCGACCGGGAAAAACCGGGAATATCAGGGAAAATCGTAAAAAACCGGGAAAATGAGAAAGTCAGAGAAATGTTTTGTATTTTTGGTGTAAATTTAATGAATTTCAAGTTTTACCTGGATTTTTGGTTTTCTGGATTCTAATTGGATGAATGGCACAGAATTTTCTCAGAAATTGAAACATGTTACAAACTTTTGAGACAACTTGCCTGCTTCCGCCAAAATCATTTTAAAAATTATTTTTACTTTTAGAAATTTCAAACGAATTTGAGCTAACTAGATGTTGAAGCCTAGCTTGTCCTCCCGCAAAATTGCTAAATTTGACCTATTATTTTTTGAAAAATGCACGAATAATCTTAAATAATATGGTTGTATTAACTATTCAGCTCTGCCTAAGTGTCAGTTGAGATTGTGAAGGCGAATAATATCAAATCAATTTAGTGCGAACAGTGACGGATGGATTTTTTCGGAAAAAATTATTGCAGAAATAATATAGATTTGTGGTGCAGAAATAGATTTGTGGTTTTTTCTTCTGTTTTTGGAGTAAACGAGTCAAAAATCTCTGTTTTTGGAGCCTTAAAAATGTCTAAATTTTCAAAAATTTTCTTGGCTCTTCAAATGAAAAGGATAACTTTTGGATGCGCTGGCCTCCCAGATCCCTCGAATGGTATGGAAAGTTATAGTAACTAGGCATGGGCACGGGTCCAAAAAATTGGACCCGGGTACCCGGCACTACCCGAAGTCCTATGTCGGGTAATTGCAACGCTACCCGGGTACCCGACTTCGGGTACCCGGGTACCCGAGCAGTTGTCGGGTACCCGGAAACAAAATTGCAATTTTAATGCTTATTTTTGTTTGCCATTAAAATATAACAATTTTGGGGCATATTTCAGCTTAATTCTTTTATAAATTTAACTTGCAGGGTGACTGATGCCGAAAAGTGTTGGTCTTTGGTACCATATCCAAAATTTTTGCAGTCCCACTGTGACAATGGACTCAATAGAATTGTAAAAATCTGTACAGTTTTCGCTTAGCTTTTGCTTTAGCTACTGTTTGATATATAGTAATAAAATATTTTCTGGGGAAAAAGAGGTCAGCTGAATTTGGAATGAAGACTTACGACTAATTTACAAAAATTCCATTGGCATAGGATTAAATTTTAATATAAACTTTACCTAAACAAGTTACCTTGAGGTTGCAATACCCGAACTGGCTTAGAATCAAGAAATCTGTGTTCACCGTCTCTGAATCAAGTCTTGCAGCTAGAAAAACATTAATTGGATTTTTTCAATGAAAATTGAGCAAACTTTCGTACTTTGTCCGAAGTTGACGGCTTGTAACTTTTTCTGGGTGCAGCGGAGACCCTTCAATGCTAATCATGAAATGTAGAGCAATTAATTCTCTATCGATTGGTGGCAGTCCCATCTCTCTAGGTGGTCTCAGTAAAAACGGCAGCCAAAAATGTAAAATTGGTCATTTTGAGCCGATTTCCCCGAGAAGTCTTGGGCAGAAGAGGGTTAAGATTTTATGAAAATGGACGATCTGTTTGAAAGGTGCATTAGTCTAGACTAGAAAAGAGTAGAGTCGAATTAAAGGCCGAGTTCAATTTAACTCTTTTTAGTTCAGCTTACTTTCGCGGAAAGGCCGTAAAAAGAAAGGAAAGTTCGAATATCGAGTTTTCTCAGTCCCATAGAAGGGCTCATACCAGGTCAATGTATCGAATGCATCATTTGCTCGTGCTCGATATTTTTTGTCTTTCCAAACTATTTAAGCAACCAATATGTCAAAGAAACAAGCAAGTACCTGTAGTTCCACTTGCAATCGGTTATGGTTCCTCAATAAATTTGACTAAAATCCTCACTTTCAGTGAACTGGACTGATTTATGAAAGTTCAGACCCTTTTCTAAGCTCACGTTCTGAAGTCATGATATCTGCTGTGGGAAATTTGTCAAGCAATATTCAATATTGTCACCGTAAGCTTCAGCTTAAACTTGTTCTGCAAAAATCCGTGGATCTTTACGACTTACCCCTCCACCACTCAAAAATTATCGGATTATCGGGGACGCAGAACACTCATTTAAAATCAGTTTTTTATTCTGCGCGTTGTTAGTTCTGCATATGTATGAGCTAAGCTCGTAAGCTTCAAAAGTGAACTTATACGGAGCTAACGAAAAACCGAATCGAATAGCCGATTTCAGATTATTATTCTGGTCCACAAAAATTGCTGTATGCAGCTGTTCAGCAAAATGGGGGTAAAAAATTTTACGGCTCCCATAGTCTCCGTTTAAAATGGAAATAACGTAGAATTTCGCTTAATGAAAAACGTTGCAATATTTGAGTTCTGGATGGTTGAAAACATATACACCCCTACCAAATTTTAGCTCGATTCGTCAAGTTTTAAATTTTTTGAGTGTTGTGGGGGGAGGGGGGTAAACTGGAAAGTCCCAGTTTTATCCGGTTTTTTCCGGTTTTAACTGGATATCGGGTACCCGAAGCAGGACCCGGGTACCCGAAAATTTTCGGGTACCCGGGTACCCGACTACCCGTGCCCATGCCTAATAGTAACGGTATGCAATGTTGGAAGGCAGGACCGCTACAAACGAGTCGCGGGCAGGCCAACAAAGTAAAATTTCAACCAAACTTATTAAAATAGTATACATACATGTACACCCTGAAATCAAAACAGCTGAAGCTGCAATCTATTTTGACGTTCGCCAAATACAAATCATGTTCAGAAAATAAATGTGTGAAAATTTTATGAAGTCATTTTTTGAAAAACCGCCGAATTTTGTCAATTTTATCGCGTTTTCTAAATTTTTTCAGATCTAGGAAAGTTTCTAGGATGTACGTATATATTATATCTAATATATTTTTACAGTGATTTTTCTAAATTTTTCCAACTTATTTATCGCGGATCGCCTATGGGAACAGACGGTATTGATTTTTCCAAAAACTACGAATACAAAACGTAAAATTTGTTTCTTGCTGTTGACTTTTGGCTGACCATCTCTGATGAGCAGAAACATTTGAATTCACAAAATAAAAGTTCAATTAACAGTAAACAAAATACCCCAATTTCAAAATAGCAAATAATTTGCGGGGTCTTTTCCAGATTCCCTCCCACTCAAAATTCTTTTACTTCACCAATTGAGCTGATATTGGTATGGGTATGTTTTCGACCACGCTGAGTTCAAATTACTCAAAATTTTTTGATTTCGAGGGACTATATTTTTCCAATTCGCAAGGGGGGACCAAGGGAAACCGACAAATTTTTTGTCCGTGTCCCCGATTTTGCTGAAAAGTTGCATACAGGGGTTCTCTGGGTCGCTGAACACGAATCTCAAGATCGTTTTCCAATTCAGCTTTTCGTTAGCTTGATATAAGCCAAAGTTGTAATCTTAAGGTGTTCCCCTTTCGAATCGAAAAAAACTCGAATTTCGGGAAATCGAAAATTTTTGCGATATTTGAACTCAGCGAAGTCGAAAACGTACCCATACCTATTTCAGCTCAATTGGTAAAGTTTTAAGAATTTTGAGTGGTGGGGGAGTAATCTGGACAAGACAATTTTGTATTCTTTTCCATTTTTGCATTGCAACAGTACCAAAATTTTTTGTCTATTTTTATATGAGTGTTTTGGTACCACAGCACTCGCGATCTAAAGCCTGGTTTTGGTATCAGATTTTTGCTAGCTCAATCTCCTCTATCGTAGATGGACAGTAATTCAGATAAGGCTTAAATATCGAATTTCAGGAAAATCAAACAATGTAATACTGTGTTCAATAGCTAAAATGCTCCAAATGGATTCAAAATGAATAGAATCGTCGCTATAATTATGTATAATCTTCTAAATTTACTGCCATTTACTGGAAGAAAAACCGGGAAAATGGGTCTGAAAAACCTGGAAAAACCGGGAAGAACCGGGAAAATGAAATCCAAAAGCCCGCATGAACCCTGTCAAATTTTGCTTATTCGGAGCACTGGGGGGGGGTAATGCTAAATACCCGAAGCTTCCATGGTGGTGTTCTCTTGGGATGCTTATGCTTATACCTCTATACTTAGTTCATTTTGCCATTGGTCTGATGCATGCGGTTGCGAAGTCATAACTTTGTAAATGGAAAATGCTTTCTTTTGTGTCCTAGTAGTGTGACTCATAAGCGCTGCTGGTTCCTTAAATCCAGTTAAACTAAAATAAACCGGATAACTTGGTACTCCGGTAGGCGCTCGGATACTCGCGCGTGGTGATGCTAATGGCCGACAATATGGTTCAGGTACCCGGGTTTATTTTTCAGACGTGCTTACGACCAGTGGGAAGCTACAGGGAATCTTTTTCATAAGAGCCTTATAACACTCATATTCATAACTCGGTTGAAGGCAATTTTTGGCGATAGCTACTGTGAGCCTAGGCCGGTCTGCGCCGATGAACAGCACTACTAAAACACGATATATACGTATATATATATATATATATATTGACTCATCAGGCTCATATTGACGCCTTCAAGCTTGTAAGTAAACCTCAAGGTACTCAGTGAGGGTCAAGAAATGTCGACTACAATGTATATACACATCTCCTGACCTAAACGCCTCTATTAGTCGCTGTAAAGACAACTGCAGGAACTGTCAGATCCTTATTCAGCACGTAATCGTAATAACGTTATAGCTCTAGCCCCGCATATTATAGCGCTTGTTATATTACGTTATATATAGTTTAGCTTACATACTAGTGCGATTTCAGCTGGCAGCTTGCTATAACTGACTTCTGAAAAAGATGAGCTGGACTGTAAAAACAGAAACAAGCTGACAAGTAATACGTTTTCGAAATAAAAGCGTTTGTTTTAATTAAATTGCTTAGAGTTATCTTGTGGTTAGACAACTTGACAAATAAATAGGAATTTGACGCATGTCACATTGGCGAAAATAACGGGCCTTGAAGGAGTCATTTAAGTGGCTGTAAATGTGGCGTCAATATGAGCCCGAGAAAGCGAGCTGCTCACATTAAGCATTTAAATCTTGTCTTTTAGACATTGAAATGCTGGCTCATATTAAGCATTTTGAATCTTGTCTTCGACCCATTTAGATGCTGGCTCATATTAAGTATTTTAACTCTTGTCTTTTACGTATTTAAATGCTGCCCTTAGCTCATATTGCATTTTACATGCGACTTCAAGGAGCATTTTTCCTACTTGTCTTCTTCCATTTTTGGTATTGTTGTAGAGTACGTGGCAGCATATTCGATCTCATTATGACCCACACAGGACCCACCCACCGACCGCTGTTTTTGGGGACTTTTCCCAACGTTGACCCTGGCCGAGGAACCACGAGCGCCATGCAGCCCGAGGGTCACATCCGTCGGTTTCGGCAATATGCCCATTGAAACGAGCGTAGTCGATTTACTATATATGCCCCCGACCAAAACGCCAAAAAACGCTGTTTTAAGCCGTTTGACCAGTGGTCAATAGGCCCCCCGAGGCCATAGTGACCAGTGGTCACTTCCATCGGTTTCGGCAATATGCCCATTGAAACGAGCGTAGTCGATTTACTATATATACCCCCGACAAAAACGCCGAAAAACGCTATTTTAGGCCGTTTGACCAGTGGTCAATAGGTCCCCTAGGCCGTAGTGACCACTATTCACTTCCATCGGTTTCGGCAATATGCCCATTGAAACGAGCGTAGTCGATTTACTATATATGCCCCCGACCAAAACGCCGAAAAACGCTATTTTAGGCCATTTGACCAGTGGTCAATAGGCCCCCGAGGCCATAGTGACCAGTGGTCACTTCCATCGGTTTCGGCAATATGCCCATTGAAACGAGCGTACTCGATTTACTATATATGCCCCCGACGAAAACGCCGAAAAACGCTGTTTTAGGCCATTTGACCAGTGGTCAATAGGCCCCCGAGGCCGTAGTGACCACTGGTCACTTCCATCGGTTTCAGAAATATGCCCATTGAAACGAGCGTTGTCGATTTACTATATATGCCCCCAACCAAAACGCCGAAAACCGCTGTTTATAGTGAGTTTTCCCAACTTTGACCCCGGGCGAGGAACCACGGGAGCCATGCTGACCAGTGGTCACTTCGGACGGTATCGGCAGTATGCTCATCGTTTTCAGCGACCCCGATTTACTATATATGGGCCCCACCAAATGGCCGAAAATAGCTGTTTTTGGGGACTTTTCCCAACTTTGACCCTGGGCGAGGAGCCACGGGCGCCATGCAGCCCGAGGGTCACATCCGTCGGTTTCGGCGATATGCTCATCGTTTTCAGCGACCCCGATTTCCTATATTTGCGCACCACCAAATGGCCGAAAAACGCTATTTTAGACGACTTTTTGACAATTTTCTATGTTGGGGCCTCGAAAAATTTCTAAGTCCAAACGCTTCGCAACCCCATGTTTGACAGTCTGTAAAAATCGCTAGGAGCAACATTGGGCAAAAATAATCAATAGTGAACAGGTTCATGGTTATGCTAACAAGATAATAATAGGTAAAGGTTACCACCATGAGCCATGTGAAAAATCCGTTGGACACAAAATTGTACAAAAGCGTAAAGGACGAACACAACAGAATAAAAACCACACATACAAAGTGGTCAGAAAAGTCGATTTTTTCAAAGTTCATTTTTTCCGGGCAAGTTTGGTATCATTCGAAAGCTCTTGGCCTGGAGATTTCAGAAATTCAAATTTTAGCTCTCAACTCCTTACCGTTAATTAGTTTTGCTTAATTAACGTTTTCAAAGGCTGCATTTGACCGTTTTAGCTCATATTATCGGGTGCTCTCCGAGCTACCCCATGATATATATATATATATATCATAGGGGTCGCGGCAGCGACAGTGTGAAAAGTGGCTGGAGACAGTGTAAAACAAGCTGCGCAGAAGCTGCGCAAAATCCTGCGCAGATCCTGCGCAGATTTCATGCGCAAATTGTAGAGCACATCGAGTTTAGTATGTCTGTGAAGTTTCAGCCCCGTATCACTTACCGTTAAAAAGTTGCGCCCCGGACCGGTTATGGCGGCGATGTTTTTTTTCCGGTTTCTCCTATTTGATGGTTGTATTGTACATAATGTTCGCCGCTTTCACGTGATCTGCAGCGGTGGCCCAACCTAAAGGGCTATGGGGTCTAGTAGTACCCTCTAAAGAATTTAAGAATCACAACTTTTTTTGCGCCGCAGCTGTGCCACAGCGCCGCAGTGGCGCCGCAAAGTCGGCTCATAGCGAAAAGTGACCATTTTTGTGGTCGTCGCTCAGGTCGAACGTTACGAGCTGGAGCTGATTTCTTTTTATATTCAGAAATTACATATATTGAACTAACTAACGGTCCAGGTTGCGTTTCTCTATCACTTCCCTAGCGACCACAGTGGCCCGTCAAAGATGGCGAAAATTCGAAAAATGAAAAATCGAAATTTCTCGCTATCTATTTAACTTTGAACGCTCAAATCTTCCATACAATGGTTTTCTGGCACGGAGAATCGATTCCCGCAGTCAGTTTTACCGTCAGACCCACCCATCTTGCTGGGCTGGTTCCACTTTGCCGTCGGGAGGGTCAAGTCGGAAACCGCTTCCTGGAGGTCCATAGTAGGCTTTACCTGGCCTCTCAAAACTTTGTCTATAGGGGTTTGCTGGTGCGCCCAGCTCATTCCCGGTGTCCTTTTTGCCGTAGGACCCATCCATCTTGCTGTGCTGGTTCCACTTTGCCGTCTGGAGGGTCATGTCGGAAACCGCTTCCTGGAGGTCCATAGTAGGCTCTACCTGGCCTCTCAAAACTTTGTCTATAGGGGTTTTCTGGTGTGCCCAGCTCATTCCCGGTATCCGTTTTGCCGTCCGACGTACCTATTTTGCTGGGCTGGTTCCACTTTGCCGCTTGAAGGGTCAGTCGGGTGGGGGGTCAAGTGGTCGAAAATAAAATTTTTCAAAAGTGGTCAGATTTGGTACCAAATGAAAGCCCTAAGTGAGCTGAGCAACTTTTGTCATAGAACTGCATGCTCAAAGTGGCTGTAGAGTGCTGTGGTGGAGTGGGGTGGGGACTTAGGCGATTTTCGGTCAAAAATGAAAGTTTTCAAAAGTGGTCAAATTTGGTACCAAATGAAAGCCCTAAGCGAGCTGAGCAAGTTTTGTCATAGAACTGCATGCTCAAAGTGGCTGTAGAGGGCTGTGGTGGGGTGAGGTGGGGACTTAGGCGATTTTGGGTCAAAAATTAAAATTTTCAAAAGTGGTCAAATTTCGAGTCAAATGAAGGCCCGCATCGAACTGAACAACTTTCTCCATAGAACCACCCGCCCAAACTTGCTGTGTCGGATTTATATACTTGCTTTCTCAACCGGAATTTAAACGACAGACATAGGCCCAACACACATATTATCCCCTTTTGTGCGGAGCATTTTTGTTACTTGTATTTATATATGTATATATATATATATATCATAGGGGTCGCGGCAGCGACCCCTATAATATGTGTCAAAAGTCCCTGGAGACACCGTAAAATAAGCTGCGCAAAATTCTGCACAGATCCTACGCAGATTTTATGCGCAATTTGTGGAGCACGTCGAGTTTAGTATATGTGTCAAGTTTCAGCTCTGTATCACTTACCGTTAAAAAGTTGCTCCCTGACCGGTTGTTGCGGCCATGTTTTTTCGGTTTCTCCTATTTAATGGTCGTACTCGTATTGTCCTGACTTTCCGCCTCTTTATCTAATCTGCAGCGGAGGCCGGACCTAAGGGAGTATAGGGTGTTGCAATACCCCATGCGCCGTTTAAGGATCGCTACTTTTTTGCGCCGCAGGTACGCCACAGCGCCATAGAGTCGGTTCAGAGCGAAAAGTGACCATTATTGTGGTCGCTGCGCAGATCGAACGTTAAGAGCTGGAGCCGATTTCTTTTTATACTCAGAAACTACATATATTGAACTAACTAAATAGCTAAGTCTCGTTTCTCTATCACTTCCCATGCGACCACAGTGGCCGGTCAAAAATGGTGAAAATTCGAAAAATGAAAAATCGAAATTTCTCGCTGTGTATTCAACTTAGAAAGCTCAATTCTTTCATACAAAGGTTTTCTGGCTCGGCGAATTGATTCCCGTAAGCAGTTTTGCCGTCAGACTTACCCATCTTGCTGGGCTGGTTCCACTTTGCCGTCGGGAGGGTCAAGTCGGAAACCGCTTCCTGGAGGTCCATGGTAGGCTCTAGGTGGGGTGGGGACTTAGGCGATTTTGGGTCAAAAATTAAAATTTTCAAAAGTGGTCAAATTTCGAGTCAAATGAAGGCCCGCATCGAACTGAACAACTTTCGCCATAGAACCACCCATCCAAACTTGCTGTGTCGGATTTATATACTTTCTTTCTCAACCGGATTAAACGACAGACATAGGCCCAACACACATATTATCCCCTTTTGTGCGGAGCATTTTTGTTACTTGTATAGTAAATCGACTACGCTCGTTTCAATGTCATATTGCCGAAACCGATGGAAGTGACCACTGGTCACTATGGCCTCGGGGGCCTATTCACCACTGGTCAAACGGCTTAAACAGCGTTTTTGGCGTTTTGGTCGAGAACATATATAGTAAATCGACTACGCTCGTTTCAATGGGCATATTGCCGAAACCGACGGATGTGACCCTCGGGCTGCATGGCGCTCGTGGTTCCTCGGCCAGGGTCAACGTTGGGAAAAGTCCCCAAAAACAGCGGTGGGTGGGTCCTGTGTGGGTCAGAATGAGATCGAATATGCTGCCACGTACTCTACAACAATACCAAAAATGGAAGAAGACAAGTAGGAAAAATGCTCCTTGAAGTCGCATGTAAAATGTAATATGAGCTAAGGGCAGCATTTAAATACGTAAAAGACAAGAGTTAAAATACTTAATATGAGCCAGCATCTAAATGTCTAAAAGACAAGATTTAAATGCTTAATGTGAGCAGCTCGCTTTCTCGGGCTCATATTGACGCCACATTTACAGCCACTTAAATGACTCCTTCAAGGCCCGTTATTTTCGCCAATGTGACATGCGTCAAATTCCTATTTATTTGTCAAGTTGTCTAACCACAAGATAACTCTAAGCAATTTAATTAAAACAAACGCTTTTATTTCGAAAACGTATTACTTGTCAGCTTGTTTCTGTTTTTACAGTCCAGCTCATCTTTTTCAGAAGTCAGTTATAGCAAGCTGCCAGCTGAAATCGCACTAGTCTGGGGTTTTTCTAGGCAAAAATAAGTGGGGGGGGGGACGAAGGGGGGGACGCCCCCCCCCCACTGAGTGGGGGGGAGGTCAAAAGTGGGGGGGGGAATAAAATGGGCTAAAAATGCCAAAAATTCAGTATAAAAAGCCGTTTTCTACATATACTGTTATAACTAAGCTTAAAAGTGCTCAAAAATTGAGTTTTAGCACCAAAATAGACCATTTTTGACGAAAAAATTCCGGCGAAGCCGGAAAATTTTTGAAAATTTTGACCAAAAATCCTAAAAATTTGACATTTTCTGGGCACTCTAGGTTGAGTGGGGGGGGGGAAGCCCAAAAAAGTGGGGAGGGGAACGAGTGGGGGGGAAGGGGTCGAGTGGGGGGAAACCCAAAAATTGGGGGGCGCCCCCCCACCCCCAGTAAAAAAACCCCAGCTAGTATGTAAGCTAAACTATATATATAACGTAATATAACAAGCGCTATAATATGCGGGACTAGAGCTATAACGTTATTACGATTACGTGCTGAATAAGGATCTGACAGTTCCTGCAGTTGTCTTTATAGCGACTAATAGAGGCGTTTAGGTCAGGAGATGTGTATATACATTTTAGTCGACATTTCTTGACCCTCACTGAATACCTTGAGGTTTACTTACAAGCTTGAAGGCGTCAATATGAGCCCGAGAAAGCGAGCTGCTCATATTAAGCATTTAAATCTTGTCTTTTAGACATTTAAATGCTGGCTCATATTAAGCATTTTGAATCTTGTCTTCGACCCATTTAGATGCTGGCTCATATTAAGTATTTTAACTCTTGTCTTTTACGTATTTAAATGCCGCCCTTAGCTCATATTGCATTTTACATGCGACTGCAAGGAGCATTTTTCCTACTTGTATATATCATAGGGGTCGCGGCAGCGACCCCTATAATATGTGTGAAAAGTGGCTGGAGACAGTGTAAAATAAGCTGCGCAGAAGCTGCGCAAAATCCTGCGCAGATCCTGCGCAGATTTCATGCGCAAATTGTAGAGCACATCGAGTTTAGTATGTCTGTGAAGTTTCAGCCCCGTATCACTTACCGTTAAAAAGTTGCGCCCCGGACCGGTTATGGCGGCGATGTTTTTTTTCCGGTTTCTCCTATTTGATGGTTGTATTGTACATAATGTTCGCCGCTTTCACGTAATCTGCAGCGGTGGGCCAACCTAAAGGGCTATGGGGTCTAGTAGTACCCTCTAAAGAATTTAAGAATCACAACTTTTTTTGCGCCGCAGCTGCGCCACAGCGCCGCAGTGGCGCCGCAAAGTCGGCTCATAGCGAAAAGTGACCATTTTTGTGGTCGTCGCTCAGGTCGAACGTTACGAGCTGGAGCTGATTTCTTTTTATATTCAGAAATTACATATATTGAACTAACTAACGGTCCAGGTTGCGTTTCTCTATCACTTCCCTAGCGACCACAGTGGCTCGTCAAAGATGGCGAAAATTCAAAAAATGAAAAATCGAAATTTCTCGCTATCTATTTAACTTTGAACGCTCAAATCTTCCATACAATGGTTTTCTGGCACGGAGAATCGATTCCCGCAGTCAGTTTTACCGTCAGACCCACCCATCCTGCTGGGCTGGTTCCACTTTGCCGTCGGGAGGGTCAAGTCGGAAACCGCTTCCTGGAGGTCCATAGTAGGCTTTACCTGGCCTCTCAAAACTTTGTCTATAGGGGTTTTCTGGTGCGCCCAGCTCATTCCCGGTGTCCTTTTTGCCGTAGGACTCATCCATCTTGCTGTGCTGGTTCCACTTTGCCGTCTGGAGGGTCATGTCGGAAACCGCTTCCTGGAGGTCCATAGTAGGCTCTATCTGGCCTCTCAAAACTTTGTCTATAGGGGTTTTCTGGTGTGCCCAGCTCATTCCCGGTATCCGTTTTGCCGTCCGACGTACCTATTTTGCTGGGCTGGTTCCACTTTGCCGTTTGAAGGGTCAGTCGGGTGGCGGGTCAAGTGGTCGAAAATAAAATTTTTCAAAAGTGGTCAAATTTGGTACCAAATGAAAGCCCTAAGCGAGCTGAGCAACTTTTGTCATAGAACTGCATGCTCAAAGTGGCTGTAGAGTGCTGTGGTGGGGTGGGGTGGGGACTTAGGCGATTTTCGGTCAAAAATGAAAGTTTTCAAAAGTGGTCAAATTTGGTACCAAATGAAAGCCCTAAGCGGGCTGAGCAACTTTTGTCATAGAACTGCATGCTCAAAGTGGCTGTAGAGTGCTGTGGTGGGGTGGGGTGGGGACTTAGGCGATTTTCGGTCAAAAATGTAAGTTTTCAAAAGTGGTCAAATTTGGTACCAAATGAAAGCCTAAGCGAGCTGAGCAACTTTTGTCATAGAACTGCATGCTCAAAGTGGCTGTAGAGTGCTGTGGTGGGGTGGGGTGGGGACTTAGGCGATTTTCGGTCAAAAATGAAAGTTTTCAAAAGTGGTCAAAGTTGGTACCAAATGAAAGCCCTAAGCGAGCTGAGCAACTTTTGTCATAGAACTGCATGCTCAAAGTGGCTGTAGAGTGGGGGGGGGGGGTGGGGTTGGGGACTTTGGCGATTTTCGGTCAAAAATGAAATTTTCAAAAGTGGTCAAATTTGGTACCAAATGAAAGCCCTAAGCGAGCTGAGCAACTTTTGTCATAGAACTGCATGCTCAAAGTGGCTGTAGAGTGCTGTGGTGGGGTGGGGTGGGGACTTAGGCGATTTTCGGTCAAAAATGAAAGTTTTCAAAAGTGGTCAAATTTGGTATCAAATGAAAGCCCTAAGTGAGCTGAGCAACTTTTGACATGGAACCATCCACCAATATTTGCTGTGCCAAATAACGTCACGTGCCCATGAAACTTTTGTCTTTACTTCTTCAACCGGAATTTAAAGGATATATATACGATATATACAGCCAACACACACATATTATCCTCTTTTGTGCGGAGCATTTTTGTTACTTGTATATATATATGTATATATATATGTGGCGAGTGACGAAACTCTGGTTCGTCCAAGCATGCATACGACTGACGCCGACAGTGTTAAGGTGCATTCGTAGTTGCAAACGCTTAGAGACGCGTCGACGCCACTGATTGTAACATGCCGTTTTAACCGTTTAAAATTATTTGTACCGTATTCATACGGACGCAAGCAGACGCTTACATACGCGCGTCTCTAAGCGTTTGCGACTATGAATGCACCTTAAGAATCAATAAAAATTGCGATGAGTCCCTTTATATAAATTATATAAAATTGAATTTCCGGAAAGACGTTCAGCAAATAAATAATATTTAAAAATGAACGTTATGATACTTCATCTTAAAAAACGCAACTTATTTTATCACTACTTGCAAGGTAGTCCCGCATTTCTCGGTCCTTCCCTACCCTACACGTACGTAAATTGAATGCACAGCTGGCCAGCTCCTATCGAAAGTGGGTGTTGATGATGGACTTCTCCATATCCACCAAAAATGGACAGGGAATTTTTAAAATTTAGTTCCGACTCAAGGTTTGCAGCCTTCGCGAACTTCGCGAAAGTTTTTATGAAGCTCGCATTGTTTCGCGAAGTTCGCCATGATTTTACCTAAGTTCGCCATGATTTTACCTAAGTTCGCGAAGATTTTAGCGAAGTTTGAAGTGATTTCGCTAAAATTTTTGCGAACTTCGCTAAATTTTTGGCGAACTTTTCGAAAATTATTCTAACTTCGTTCTAATGTTCTAACGAACTTCGCAAAGGCAGCAAATCTTAAGACTACTACACTACAGTTTAAAAGGATAAGAAAACGATTTATAAAACTTTTTGAGGCTTTTCGAGCCTCTTTCGTTGCCACCTCGGAGGATCATACAGTATAGCTCAGTTTCGATCTTAAAAACTATTACGCCTTAAAAATTTTCTGGTAATTTCTGGCACATATGGACAATACCCCACAAATTAACTAGCTAAAGATTTGACGAAAATATCTAAATTTTTCGCAAACTTCTCTAAATTTAACGAAATATCGCTAGTTTTGCGAAGTTCGCGGAGTTTGGCTTGCGAACTTCGCAATAACTTTATTTTTGCTATACTATATAACTGTACGATTAGATTGATTTCTCTCAAAATTTTTCGAGTCGGAACTAACTCAATTAGATTGGTTTTACATAAAGCAGGTCCACTTGCATTAGGCTGTTGCTTTATTTATTTCAGATATAGAATACATATATTTCGGAATGGTGTACAAGACCAGATCTGGAAAAGTTGTCAAACATTCTCCGTTGGGAGCAGCCCCGCCTCAACAGGAGGGCAGTGACAGTCTCAGACGGGAACGTGGACAAAGGAATCTGAGGTTATCTAAAAAGAGACAGGAACGATTAAAGCAGTCGACCAGATCTGTTACTAATTCCAAGTTGACGAAACAAACTGAAACGCATGCGAAGCTTGTCCCTGTGGATTCATCTAGCTGTGAAGAGGAGTCTTCAGAAATGCTGAAACTGGAGCCTTCATCCAACAGCGATGAGTCTTCGGGAGACGAGGATCTGCCGTTAAAAGATCTTGCTGTGATTCTGAAACCGACTAGCTCAGTGTTAGAACAACCTGTCGAACCCAGCAGTTCTGACAACGATTCCGTAGAAATAGAAACGGACGACAACCGCCTAACGGATCAGTCTAAGTCGAAAAATTTGCGCCAAAGAAATTTGAGAAGTACAAGAAGAGCACGGATTTCGGAAGACGAAGAAGTGTCGGATCAAAACGACACTGAGGAAGCAGCTTCGGAGAACATTTCCGTAACAAATCAAGACATTTCCTCTGCCGAAGCTGATGAGATTTCTACTAACGAGGAATCTGGTATTCACCAAGTGGAAAGCAACAGTCAGAAGTCGGCGACTGCAGAGAGTACAGAGGAGGAGGAGGAGGAGGAGGAGGAGGAGGAGTTGCAGAGAGTGCACAGTTTGAGAAGCCGTCGAAGAAATATCAGCAGTAGCGAAAACGATACAGAAGATGTGTATAAGATGCTGGGCAAACCAGTCAGTTAAGCATATGGGGAGCTTAAAATAATGACGTAGTTTCTTTGTATTTCGTTTAGAAATTCCGATCTGGTTCAAATAAGAGCAATCAAATTCAAATTCTCCAATCAATACATTTTATTAATTAATGTTGATCTTCATCTAAATTGCTAAAACATTTTGAATGGGTTGAATTTAAGCAAGTTAAGGCATGGCCCTTTAGAGAATGTGTAGTTTTAACACGTCTTTGTTCTGTTTGGCACTTTATATTTTTGCAAAACTAAGACTTTCCTCCAACTTTTTGGGCAAATTTAAAATTTCTGAGTTAGCTCTGCTTTCCAGTAGTCAGTCAACCCCTCATATTTCGTTCTTGTAATTTTTGAGAGTGCAGCCTACTTGTTTAGGGTAGTGCAGTCCTCATGATCCTCCATTGGCACAAACGACAGTAGTTGTGAGTGAATGCTCTACAAGACACTGCACGGCGTGGAATTCGTTCAAATTTTAAACTATTTTGCATCAGACTGAGCACTTTTTATGTATCAAAAGCGTTGCATCCATCTCCAGCATCAACCTTTTAGCTAAACACGAAGCCCTTCTGAACTTTATTTTTGTATTTTTTGGATTTCAGAAGGAGGTATGATAGTGGTGCAGAAGGCTGGATCTGGAAAAGTCAAACATTCTCAGTCGCCCACAACTGTGCATAATCTTTCCCAGACAGAAAAGAATGACGGTGGCAAGCGGGAGGAGCTTGGTGAAAGAAATTTGAGATCGAAAAAGTGGCAAAATCAGCCGAAACGGGAGTTGGTGTCCAATGGTGACGATGTTACAGACGATGATGAAGATCTACCACTAAAACATCTCGCCGTGGCTCTAAAGAAAGCTACGGAAGCAGCTAGTGGCAAATCTGACTCAACACCGATCGAGCTATCCGATGTTTCTGATAGTGAACCCGTAAATTTGGCGAGTAACGATAATCAACAAATGGAAATAAAGCCGGCTGCTCCAATGAATTTACAGGGAAGAAAAGTAAGGCATACCAGGTCTGCGTTACAGCCAGTCGAACCCAGTGTTTCTGACGGTGATTCTGTAGAAATTACTGACGACAAGCGGGGAACGGATCAGTCTAATTTCAGGAATTTGCGCGGAAGAATATTGCGGAATGCCCCAGAAACACGGATTGTCCAAGACGCAGAACTGTCGGATGAAAACGACACAGAAGAAGAAGAAGAAGAAGAAGAAAAAGAGGGGGAGAACGTAGCTTCGACAGATCAAGAACTCAATTCTGTGGAAGACGACGTTATTCTAACCCTGATGTCTGATCGTGGGAAATTGAATGACAGCAGCGATCAGGCAGAGAAACGAACTGATCGTAACGAGCTTGACGAATCGGATACTACGGAAAGTACAGGAACAGAGGAAGTGCGAATTATGAAGAATGGTCTGAATTTGAGTCGTGAACGAAGTATTAGCATCAGTAGTAGCAGCGCCAGCGAAGATAGTGATGAAGATAGAAGTTCTGAATTAAATTCCACTAACATCAAGTTGGCAAGACAGATTTTTGAGACTCTTACTGGTATCTCCGTTGATGCGGAACCTAAATTGCTAACATTCCAAGACTATTTAAAAGGAAAAGGTTTGTGTTAAATTGTTGCTTCACAATTTTACGTAGCAGTGATCTGTCTTACAGATTTGATAGCAGACAGTTTCCGTCTCTCGAGAACTCTTTCTCTCCCATTGCGAAGACCAGTGAAGACAACTTTTCTACAATTATATTGTAGACCATATCAAGCCATTGCCAGCTAACCTAAACCAGATTGAGCTAAGCATTTTATTTGAAATACGTAGTTGTTCAATTGCATGCATTAAAGAGTGTGGCTAAACTCTCACTTGTGAGTGGTCGCTTCGTGCTCACCATTTAGAGCACGGTTTCGTTAGGGCCAAAATCGCCAAACTCTGTTTTTCGACAGCCTCCAACCGCCTGTCCTCTCAGAACTTTGCCCCTGCTCATGTCTGTCCATATTGTGCATGATTTAAATCACACTTTATATATTGTATTAATTATTAATTTAATAATTAATAATAATTAATAATAATAAATAATAAATAATAATAATTTTTAATTTAATTTAATTTTTAATTTTTAATTTTTTGTCGTTGTAGGATTGGTGCAATCCGATGCCGCAGCTTCGTCATCATCCTCCACTGCTATAGCTGTGGAACAGCCGGATTTTATAATTGATACATCGGGCGATCCCGGTCCCGGGTCATCATCGACTGGACCAAATGAGGCTAAACTGTAATACCTTAATTCTTGATTGCTTTATAGATTGTCTAAATTGTTATTTTATATAGCTGCCATTTAAAACATGGAGGATTGTACATACTTTGTGCAGAATTTTCTACGTTTGTTAGGGATGAAATTGTTTACACTTTGTAATGCTGCCTGTACTTATCTTCCTTCTGTACAATATTCATGCTAGATCAGGCGAACATTTCTCTGTTTTCTTTTATTTAGTGCCAACAAATCAAAGTCTGATGAGATAAAGCTGAGCTCAGAACTGTGTTCTGGACTTGATGCCAATAGCATGATCTATCTTCAGTTTGATGATAGTGACGACGATGGAGACTATTTTGATGGTCCTGTTGACGATGTTGGGCAGCTCAAAACATCGGTTGCCCCAACTTCGACTGCTACAGCAGGTCCACTTGCTGCTGCTCAGGACAAGTTGCAGCAGTTAAATAAGGTTGGTTTTGGTGGACACTGGACACAGGATTTTATTTGATTTTACGGAAAATCATAAAATAAACGGAAAATGTTTGGTTGCTGTGAAAAGTTTAGTGAATTTTCATATTTTAGTGTAGTTGAATTTCTTGCAGTTGATTTTAAGTAGCGAGCTGTTTCTTGCTGTATACATATGTTTAGATAGTTGACAAAGTGGCTGAAACAAGCATGGCCGTAGAAGTGAAGCCATCCTTATCTAAAAAAGCTCTCAAGAAACTAAGAAAGGTAGTTGTTTTTGCATGTCGAAACTGTTTCTTGTTTGATTAGTCTGCTAAGAATGGTCTTACTTTAGTGGGGAGAGGTGTGCGTGGGGGCCCACATTTCGGATCCCCCACTCGAGCCTCCCACCGACTCGGCCCACCCCACTTTTTTGAGCGTGCCCCCAAGCCACTTTGAGTTGAGGTGCCTAATGCTTTTTCAAAACGTTTCCGGTTTCGCCGGAATTTTTTGCCTAAAATATAAAATATATTTCGCTGCTGACACTGAATTTTTGAGCACTTTTAGCTTATTTTTTGCAGCCACCTCAACCCAGTTGGTGCTCCAGTTAGGGGTAGTGCCAGCTTAGAACATATGCGTTTTTGAGGAAAGGGGGATGCTGACACTGAATTATTGTCATAACAATTACCCGATTTGTTCTACAGGGCTATGAATACATCCACTACGTCCGCCGTAATGGAGGTGCTGTGATATCTCCACCAGACAGGTGGCCACCCCTTGACAATCTCCGTAAATTGCCCAGGAGGGATTTTCGAAATAGCGTGCTAGTGCTTATTTTTCCAAGCTCTAGACTTGACATGATCCTCCAATTGTAGCGTCGTAAGAAACCACTGCGCTACAGGAGGTTCTTTAGCTTATTTAAGCAGCAAGTGTATATAATTCATAAGAGTATGGCAGCTGACATACGCTATGTATTATCAGCTTGTCACATCTTCTGCACACTAATGGCTCACCCTCGCGCAAATTGAACCCATAACTTCAAAAAAATTGCCCGCTATGCGCGTGCTCTAAAGCTCAAAACACACAGAAAACTCGCGCACGTCGTGCTTGTGTTTTCGAGCTTTAGCACACAAGCATAGAGCGATTGAGCCCCCCCCCCCCAGTTTCGACTGGGTACCAATTTGCGGGGGATCAGCCCCGTTGGCGTGCAGAGGATGTGACAAGCTGATAATGCATAGAGTATGTCAGCTGTACAGTAAAGCCAGCGGATTTCTGCGGAATGATCCTTACAAGGGGCTAAACAGCGAAAAAGATTACATTTGCGAGTTTTAAGCGTTTCTGTTGTCATTTCTTTCATGGTTTAGGCAGAGCGAGAAAAGACTAAAGGTCCAAACTGGTATAGTTTGCCGTCTGTCGGAGACAACGAAGAATTGCAGCAAGACTTGAAGCTTCTGCAACTACGTGGAACCTTGGATCCCAAAGTGCATTACAAGGATACGAAGCATTCGGCTGGTCGTCTTCCTAAATACGCTCAAGTTAGTACTCCTTTTGTCTAGCTACACCTTGACATCTGTGATAAATCATTTTTGAATTTTTTTGTTCATATGGTAATACATTTGCCTTGGTGTCGAGCGCTGACTTCTTTGGGCGGAAGAAAACATTCATACGATTTGCCTGCGTATAATGTATCCAGAACGTTGTATGAAACAGAACCACGTAGCTGGACATGCGTCCCGTTATTTCGTCGATGGTTGTAGGTCTTTCTGCCTCCTCTTTTGTGCTTTTGTGTTTAACTGTTTGTGTACTCGTAGATGCGTAGGCCGTAAACGTACGGGACTCGGGGATAGGAACTCTCGCAGGGCGGATGGAAATCCAAAGTTTATATAACAATAACAGTATTATACACTGGGTACTGTGACTGTAAAAGCGAGAAATCAAGTTTGACACACACACATGTTTAAAAACACAACTGTTTTATTTCGGTCAACAATTCCTTAATAAATGAGACAAACTAGCAGAGAGGAAAAGACTGTTAATAAAATTTCTAATTTAAAAATTTTTCGTTATATGCTAATTCAGGAGAGTATATTTAGATACAAGAATAAAAATGCTCCGATGGAGCATGAAAAATGCAATATGGGTGACACTGGGTTTTAAGCAGACAGAGGACTAGGTTTTAAAACGTTAATATGGGAGGGGCAGGTTGTAAATGCCAGGAGGACTAGGTTAAAATCGCACTAATATGGACCAGCTTCGCTGAACAACCCATATTCGCGGAAATTGTCCAGACAAAAATGCTGGCGGCAATCGCTCAATAACAGTTTAACAATTTGTCGGCACGACTTTGCAGCTATATACACAACTATATACATATAGTTGTGTTCGTAATACTTAACATTACATAATTAATACAACTTACAACACAACTTAATTTAATTAATTCAATTAATGCATATAATCCTAACATATAACACATAATACAATATATATATATATATATATATATATATATATATATATGTATATATATATATATAATATATATATGCAGTAAAAACTGGTGTCACAAATTCCGAATTTAGAACTTAAGACAATAAAGGTCAATTGCGGAGTGGAGCATGCGTACCCGCGAATATGGGTTGTTCAGCGAAGCTGGTCCATATTAGTGCGCTTTTAACCTAGTCCTCCTGGCATTTACAACCTGCCCCTCCCATATTAACGTTTTAAAACCTAGTCCTCTGTCTGCTTAAAACCCAGTGTCACCCATATTGCATTTTTCATGCTCCATCGGAGCATTTTTATTCTTGTCCTATTTCATTTTTAAGGTTCTCAGTAAAACTTAAGCAAGAATGTTAAAGCTTTATGAAAGAAACTTTAAAAATTCCCCCAATAATTACGTAACAGTCAACCAAGCCATAGAACAAAGAAGCTTGAAAAGTACAAATTACAAAGTATATACAAAGATTTTGGCAGAAAAACCCTCATCCACTACAAATAAGAATATTTTAGAAAGTTGCAGAAAATTATCTGTAGTTTGTTATAAGCCATGCTGCACTTCAGCAGCACTCTACTTCAGCGCAACCAGACGCAAGCGCCACTGCCAAAGTAGTAGACTTATTCGGCATAATTTGTAATGTTATTATGCACGTGCCTGCAGAATTACTATAGAATAATCAGGCGATTACAACTTTTGTGTAGCTAGTTATAGGCCGTGCTGTACTTCAGCAGCATCCTACTGCAGCGCAACTAGACGCAAACGTCACTGCCAAAAAAGGAGACTTATACGGCATGATTTCCAATGCTATTCTGCACGTGCCTGCGGAATTTCAGACGATTGCAAGTTATCTGTAGTTAGTTATAGGCCGTGCTGTACTTCTGCAGCACTCTAATGCAGCGCAACCATATAGTAACATCGTAATAGGTATAAGAAACCTATCTATAATAGTTTGTCATGTCCTAAACTATCTGTATGCCGAATTTCAAATGCCAGTGACAAATGAATAACTTGTTATCGACGGTGCTGTGTTTTAGGACAGCACAAACAGCACGGTGGAAGCTAGAGAGTGCGCCATCTAACATAGCTACAGTTCCCCCTTACTACGGACACAATTATCATCAAGTTTAATATGTTTAGCCGTTTACAGTAAGTCTACAGACAGCGTGCTATGGTTGCTGCATAATAGTACAGCACGATAGCAGCACCGCACAGCGCTGCGACTATGCTCATCGTGTTCAGCGACCCCGATAACCCTTATATGCGTCCCACTATATGGCCCAAAACAGCATATTTAGGCATATTTTTGACTATTTTCTGTGGAGTTGGGACTTAAAAATTTTTCCAAAATGGCCATTGGGCCGGACCAACTTTGGGCCGGCCGCCTGAACGATCCTGGCCAGATATCGAAAATCGCCTCGGTTATGACACGCTACCCATCCCAAAGTTTCTTATGCTAGCGGTCAGGCCACCTTTGGCCGGCCGCACAGGTGGCCGGCCGGGCCGGGCAGCGGAAAATTGTCCAAAAGGTACGTTAACACAAATACTACTCTCAGAAAAACCAAACTTCACCGGCTGAAAATGCCCACATCGTTCAGTTTGTGAGTTAGACTAAAACGGCTTCCCCAAGCGTGACTTACACGGAAAAAAACAAACGGACCTAACTTGTCCGGAAGCGAAAATTTTCAAAGTTGAAAATTTTGACCAAAACTTTTTTGCTATTTGTTGTACTCGTCGTGCTGATTCCAACGATACTAAATTTGTCTAGTTTGGCTGAGTATTTAGCTGGCACGGTGCTCGAACGGGTCTCTAAGGGCCGCGCTGAGCCTTTTACACCCATATTATATTTAGATATTTGTATTATTTTAGATTGGTACAGTAGTTGAACATGCTGCAGATTTTTATGCCGACCGAGTTCCTCGCAAACAGCGCAAGCGTACCATGGTAGATGAAGTCTTAGCAGATATGGAAAGTCAAGCGTAAGAGTGTTTTTTAAACTTGTTCTTTAGAAATGCAGTTGTTTCTTTTGAAAAAACGAAAATGTGCGTGGGTGCGATACTGTAAATTATAATTTTTTAAATTTCACTATTTAGTATGCAACCTATAGCTTTGAGTTTCCTTGTCGATTTGAGAATTGTAACAAAATGATGTATTCTTTTTTGTTTTTCATTGGTACGAACATTATATCCCATACGTGATCTTGCATTGAGGTTGTTTGTGTTTGTTGTAGCCATAATAAGAAGAAGTATAAAGAAATCGTTGCTGCTGAAATGCGGTCAAAGAAAGGTGCTTTCAGGCATAAATTTAAGAAGACCAAGAAGAAAGTGTAGCACCACATGGATGTTATTGTTGTTGATTTTATTGTTGTTTTATTATTTGCTTGTTATAATAGTAAACCAGAGAGTCGGTATTAGTTGCGTTAGCTGTGTTGTTGCATATTTGAGTATTCTTTTCTTAAGCCTAACTCCTTCGAGCAATTACCGATTCACGCCTGACATATTAGCTCAAGAGGAAGAGATAAAAGGTTGAGTTGCTTCGTTTGCACATCTTTAGGAAAGTTGGGTTTGGTTAGGTTTTGTTTTACAGATCTTAGCTAACTAAGCTTAGTCTTAACGTTTAGAATAGATCCTGTGTAAATGACTCTCTTATTCGACCAAAGCTTGACCTGGACCTGGAAAAAATGTTCATATCGGCATTGTATAGATTGGTGTATCTTGGGAACAGAGCAGATGGAATAGGCCATGCCAACTCGGCTGCGAAACTACTTCAGTGGTTGAATCCAATTCTGACCATTTGTTGAATGAAATGTCTAATTTTGAGGAAGATCCTTAGATTGATTAGAGTATGTTGGCTTAACATGCTTTCAATACAACAGTTCTAGCTCATAACCTCATGCTCTGGCTTTTCGAATGGGGTCTGACAGACAACTCCAAACAAGCTGCCGAAGTTTGAGCCAGATCAGCAGTTGTGCTGGCATTAGTTATCCCGCCCCGTTTAGCATTGTTAAGCTTGTGTTTATATTCGAATGAATAAATTGAATTTGATTGGTTGATAGCTAGCTAGCGTATCTGCCGCGTCTAATGAGATTACATAATGTTAGTTCATTTGCATGTATAGACGCGGTTAAACACTGCTAAGCGGGGCCCCCTCCGAGATTCGGAGGGATATGCATTGTAACATAAGCTAAGCGGTTTTCAGGTGCGGTTTTCTAACGCATAGGTATAAATCTATGGTTAACAACAGTAAGCAGTACCAGTCCTCGAATTCGACCTTAATCTGTTGAACATCTCGATTCTTCCTGTTACAGACTTTTGATATACTACAAAATTACCTACACAATTTTTTTCAAGTTTTTTTTTCAATTTTTTGTTCTGCCTGGAGGCTGCACTATTGCCACGGAAAATAGATAGTGTAACTATGGAAGCCCTTCTCCATTTAAACTTTGCCTATCTTTAGCATTGCTCTAGTATGCTCTTTTGCAACTGCTCGCAATGCATTTTGCTAAATCGGCGTACTCTACGAAAGACTTATCGAACAGCATCCAAATTCGTATTCAAAATTGCACAAACTTTTTTGGTTCTCGTTGGTCTTCTTTATAAATGGTCCCCTTTGCAAATCGAGAAAAACCAAGTTTTGCGACCTATATATGTATTTGATTTGAACGCAACGTGGTCAACAACTTACCCTTTACCTAATTTTATCTCGATTTGTCAAGTTTTAAAAATATATATAAAAGCACTCGGAGTCTGGACCTGGAGAGAAGTGGGAAAAGCCCGAAAGCCCGGGGTCTTTGTTTAAACCTCTCGTTTCCTCAAAACTTTCAATTCCGGAAGTATCTTAAACCGCCGATCCAGGCTTGTTTTGCAAACTTTTCTGGCTGACCGTCTTACTTCGAATGCTCCATAGGGATAATGTAACACCGTAATCTTGGGTCCACAACGAAAAATTTGGTAGTCACAGATTTCGCTCATAAGCTAGCCACATAGGTCGTGAGTTGTTTCCTCCACTTCTTCGCGAGTTACGATCTACTACTGAGATCTTAGTTGCCTTCCAGCCATGTGCAGCCGTCGCGTTTATGTGTAGTACCCCCATTTTTCGCAACTACCAACATAATTAATTAAAAATTTCAACTGACTGCTAGGCCCAAGCTTCAAAGCTATCATTCGCCAATATGATTTGGCACATATGTCCCTACCTTCAGAAAAATACTAGATGTCTGTATCTTATCTGCATCTAAGGGAATTACTCTTCAAAGTTGAAGTTTCGGCAAAAATTTAAAATTGTTGGCTAACGAAAGGAAAATTTTATTACTGGTGCGAGCTATAAGGCTGTATTTTGGCATAAAAGGAGGCCCTGTAGGAGTACTCATTTGTGCCAAATGGCAAGAAATTCTGCCGCGTGAAAAAATTTTTGTCAACTTTAATCTTCAAAAATTGCCGAAACCGCCATTTTCAGTCTGTCGGATCCTGAGTAGAGGCTTTCTGCAGCCACAAAAGTCGCAAACCTTCACTAATCGAGCTGAAATCTTTTGTGGGGGTGTTTTCGACCTCACTGAGTTCAAATTCTAAAAAAATCTTAATTTCAAAAGATTTGATTTTTTTGATTTCTGGGCTACCATTCCCCAAAAAAAGTTTTAGGAAATTTTTGAAGATTAAAGTTGACATAAAAATTTTTTCACGCGGCAGAATTTCTTGCCATTTGGCACAAATGAGTACTCCTACAGGGCCTCCTTTTATGCCAAATTACAGCCTTATAGCTCGCACCAGCAATAAAATTTTCCTTTCGTTAGCCAAAAATTTTTAAATTTTTGCCGAAACTTCAACTTTGAAGAGTAATTTCCTTGGATGCAGATAAGATACAGACATCTAGTATTTTTCTGCAGGTAGGGACATATGCGCCAAATCACATTGGCGAATGACAGCTTTGAAGCTTGGGCCTAGCAGTCAGTAGAAATGTTTAATTAATTATGTTGGTAGTTGCGAAAAATGGGGGTCGGGCGCATAAACGCGACGGCTGCACATGGCTGGAACGCAACTAAGATTTCACTACCCGATATTTGTTTGACCGCACCCATGCTCTATATCCTCGCCAAAGAGTAGGCCAATCAGACAAAGTCGGGGCAAACCTTTAGTAGCCCCCCCCTTAAGGGGGGGGGGGTCCATTTTTGGGCTATTTTTCCGACTTTTTCCGATCTTGCTGATTTTCACATATTTAATTCTCCAAATGGTGTATTTTAACAAGTTTTTAAAATTAAAGTCGTAACTCTTACGGTTGTCGAGTAATTTCACCTCAAAGTTGAGATTTCATGTGTTAAACATAGGAAATTTAGAAAGTTGTCTTTTTTCGCGTGCGCCAAAAAAATCTCCCGACAAACGTTGATGAATCTGGACAAATTATACATTAAAATAACGCTGAAATGTTAAACTGAGGTATCTTGGAATTATAATTTTAATTTAGGCCTCTAAAATTTTTTAATTAATTTTTGAAGGATTAAAATTTAACGTGATGCTAAAATCGTGCTAGATTTTAATCTTTTAAAAATTAATTAAAAAACTTTAAAGGCCTAAATTAAAATTCTAATTCCAAGATACCGCAGTTCAACATTTCAGCGTTATTTTAATGAATAATTTGTCCAGATTCATCCACGTTGGTCGCGAGATTTTTTTGGCGCACGCGAAAAATGACAACTTTCTAAATTTCCTATGTTTAACACATGAAATCTAAACTTTGGGTGAAATTACTCGACAACCGTAAGAGTTTCGACTTTAATTTTTAAAACTCGTTAAAATATACCATTTGGACAATTAAATATGTGAAAATCAGCGGGATCGGAGAAAGTCGAAAAAATGGCCCAAAAATTGACCCCCCCCCCTTAAGTCCGATTACTTACATAGCCTATAATTGTAAATAGGTAGGTAGGTAGTTTAATTAAAGTCGAGCTTAAAATCACACAACACTAGATAAATATAAAGACAAATACACATAGTACAAAATGACTAAAGGAGCACATGTAGAAATGTGTGTAGCCTATGTATATGTAGCTTAGTGCAGAAAGTTGAATATATGAAATTTCCACAATTGACTTAAAAGATTCCGTGGACTTCAGATTTTGCGGAGCA
Source organism: Trissonchulus latispiculum (assembly GCA_030248195.1). Taxonomy (NCBI): domain Eukaryota; kingdom Metazoa; phylum Nematoda; class Enoplea; order Enoplida; family Ironidae; genus Trissonchulus; species Trissonchulus latispiculum. Next base: position 31,574 of record JASAND010012942.1, read on the forward strand.
GCGGAGATTTGGAGAAAGCTGAGGAGTTGAAAAGGTGTGTTTATCCGTTGCACTCACATTAACATTTTTGAGACATTAGTTTCTTTCTGAACAAACATTCAAAACTTATGTAGTTGTAGGAATAAATACTTCCTAGCCTCTAAGGACCGCACTGATCTTTGCATGCTCTGATCTTTAGTAAGTTTTAGGCTTAAAATTGTAAATATAGTTCGAAACATATTACAATGTTACAATACAGAGTGGAAGTGTTTATGCTATCACACACCATCCCTTTGCTTGTTCAGGCTGTTTGGCTGGCGGACTCTTCAAGGAACTGACCGAGCTGGGATTCGATCCAGGACCGCTGCTGCTGCTGGTGACACTCGTGCTTTCCGACTTCGCACCGGCCGTCATGCTGCTCGTTTTGGTGGACTGAGACTTATAGTAGGAAGAATATGAGGATGTCTGTCCGGTATTGATACTCATACTGGGAGGCGTTGGGGCATAGTGGGTCGAAGTACCTTCCTTTAGCACGATGCCGCCCACTCCGGGTCTTCGAATCACAACGGGCTCGTCGTCTTCTTCTTCCTCTTCTTCTTCTTCTGGGCGGGGCTTGGCAACTTTAGACATCATTTACTGGTAGGATAATGTATAAAAAGGTAGGCAGTAGATATACCAAGTTAACTCTGAAACATAAATTTGATGAAATGTGTCATGTGTGACAATAGTGTGAAATGTGCCTGACAATAGGGTCAGACTAAATTCAGATCAGAAATAGAAAATGCTTGCTTATGGATATCTTGTGATATCCTCTGTAGTCATTTGTACTCTTGGTATGGAACGGTAACATCACTGGACAATAACTGTGTTAGACTAGACAGACAGATACTACACTTTTGATGATGTTTCAAAGAAAAGAGAATGGTATCTTGCTTGGGTACTGAAGAATTAGTGATTGTCGTAACATTCAAAAGTATTATAAAAATGAAATTACAGCACTTGTTATGAATCACACATCGTCAAAATAATCGAAAGAAAAATCATGTATTATCAATGGAAGAATACACAGAAAAGTTTGGAAAAAGTATGTCCCATATCTAGAACAGAAGCTACTCGGTTTGCAGTAACTATGAGTTAAGCAGAAGCTACTTAGACTTTGGGACGTCAATAAACTATGGATTCGCTTTAGGTGAGGGTTGCAAAAGCCTAGATAGATGCTGCGCTTGAAAGATGCAATCGACCTAATCTCTTTAACACGTTCAGCACTACTGACCCACCGGTGGGTCAGCCCGATTCCTACTGACAGACTGCTGACCCACCGGTGGGTCAGGTTAGCATGTAGTTTACAGAGAAGAAAAATTTTTTAGTCTGCGAAGCAAAACATTCATGCGGCTTTTAGTGTACTGGAAAGGCAAAATTTCGCAAAATTGCACCATAGGAGGGAATTATGCCTGCATTGTTTATACTTTTGTTTGTGAATGTGTATATGCTAAAATAATATTAGTCTATGAAGTAATTAACCAAAAATGGTATTAGTAGTGAACGTGTTAAATAGAGGCTTTTCGCTTGTGTAATGCGTTACGCACACCATTCTGCACCAAACAGCACTAAAAGCTCTTCTGCTATTGAGTTGGCTTGCAGGGCACCCCAAATTTCCAGTTGTCGCCGGGTTGTGTCGAAAACTGCACGGAGTTGCGTCACTTCTTAGCTATTCTCATTGCAGTTGCCATTGTTGCTGTAACTTAGAGCCAGCATTGAGCTTAGGTAAGTTTACACTAAATTAAAGCAATTGTTAAGCATTTTTTATAGACTCTAACACAGTTTTTCTATTGTTTATAAAATTGTCACTGTCGAAAAATCTAACTTTCTTTATTATTTATTGTTTCAAAATTTATTGTACCAAAATTTGGTAACATTAGAGTACCTAAATAGACAGCTCCCTTCACTTTTATTTTTAGCCATGAAAATAGTGGCATAAAATGTGTCATCTTAAAAATAGCTTAAAGGCCGGTTCACACTAGGGTACAAGCACAAGCACAAGCACAAGCACAGGCACAAGCACAAGCACAACCGGTTCACACTATTGAAAACTGGCACAAGCACAAGCACAAGCACAACGCAGAGTTGAATTCAGTTTAACTTTTTGCACAAGCACAACGCTCGCAGCCAATGAAAATTGTTTTGCACTATGCACAGAAGGCGTGGCCAGGCTGAATTTCAAATTCTATTGGCTATGCTTGAGCCCTAGTGTGAACGCTTTCATCTTGTGCCTGTGCTTGTGCTTGTGCTTGTTCTTGTGCTTGTGCCTGTGCTTGTGCTTGTGCGCTAGTGTGAACCGGCCTTAATTGTTTTATCACGTTGAGTTGTGTCGTTAAGAAATTTCCCGGTTTTGGAATCGTCACCGTGCAGGTCGGGCAAGTCCGGAAATGCCGCTTAGGTCCGGGCTCACTGAAGGCCCAACATGCAAAATACTGCAATACGCGGTATATATTGCTGAATGCGTACTTTTTTACTTTCTGGAAAAGTTTGAAAAATAATTGAAGCAATTTGATCGGGCATGCCGGACCCTAGAGACCAGCCGGTCGTGCTGCCCTAGATAACGGGTTCAACATCCCGCTTTAGGGCACCTGGATCATATGTAGGGTTGTATTCATTCAGCTAGTTCATTTTCGATTCGATGCAGTTCAGTTTTTCCATTTCTCACACACATGGGCAATGCCTATACTGGGCCTATACATGTAGAGCCAGAATCCGAAAACCCCGCGCAGTGTGCTACGAGATTTGTGACCCCCGCGCAGCGCGCGCAGAAGCATGGGGTCAGCACTTTTTAGCTGCGCAGAAGATTTTGGAACCCTCGCACAAGCCTACGCGTTCCTGCGCCAAGACCAACACTGTTGAATGGGTTGAATGGGTCTATGCGCGGGAGTCAACACTGTTGGAATCCTCGCGCAGAGCAGCCCGTCCCTGTGCGACAGCAGCGCATCTCTGTGAGGGGGTCAGCACTGTTAGCTAAAGTAATCGCTTGACAAAGTTGAGGAAAGTTTATGCATGCAAAATTACAATAAAGAAGTCTAATTGGAAATTTTTTGACCCCCGCGCAAAATTTTCGTTAGCTATATATTCATTGCCCATGTATGATTTCTCAAATATATACGATTCGATTCAGGTCGATCATTTCCATTTTAAACTATCTGCGATTCGATTCAGATTTTCAAAATAGCGATTTTTTGATTTTTTTTGAGCGCAAGAGACCCATTTTGAGGGAAGGTGCAATTACTGTCCGATTTCAGTCGGACTTTCAGAAAATACATCGGGTATAACGATGAACTTCCTGTAAAGGCGCTAGCTTCCAAACAGGATCAAATGAACTTTATTACTACAAGGTGTCAATATAGCTCACTTTGAATTTAGTTACTGATTGCTACAATAAACATTAGTGGTTTCACATCATTCGAAAGCTCTATATTTTGCAAAACTAAAACCCTGGAAAACTGACTTAGAAACACAGTTGATATGACTATTTTCTGTTGCATGAAATTTTTTTTCATAAAAATTTTGGTCAAAAAATTTGTGGCTGTCAAACCCAAAACATGCTTTTAGTAAATTTGCGACCAATAGGTACAGTCAGACTAGGTAGACACGTTTCAATGGAACCAAACGACGCAGAAGATGTAGAGCTTCAAATTGACCTGTTGCTCAATTCATAATTCTCAATATTGAGTAAGTTATAGCTTTTCAAAATGGTCTGAATATAAGGGAAGTGCGACCTTTAACAAATATGACCTTTGCCTTTGAGAATTAGATGAAGTTATAGTCAAGGTTTAATTTTGAAATTGAGGTCTAAATGTTATAGATCATGTTGTGGGCTGCGCACATACGTGGGCACACGCACTATTTAATATTTAAGGTTTAAAACAAAACCTAAAAACGGAACTTCATATATAAAGATTAGAAGCAAAGCACAAAAATTTGGGTAACATTCAATGCCGAGAATTGCATTGCCGAGAATGCACATTGCCGAGAAAGGCATTGCCGAGAATTGCATTGCCGAGAACGGTCAATGCTCATTACTTGCATTGCCGAGAAAGATTAAGAATCATAGTTTGCAATGCCGAGAATGGCATTGCTGAGAATTGCATTGCCGAGAAAGTGCATTTTATGAAACCTGCTTTATCTATGCTGCAAGTATGTTCAGTCTTTAAATGCTGCAATACATTCTAAATTTCTGAGCAGTTGAAAATACAAGCATATATGCAAGTTTAACTTAAAGTTGTTATATTTTAATTTGATTAAATTGAATTGCAAAAATTAATTAATTTATTAATGAAATTAATAATTAAGGAATAAATAAAAATTAAGGAATTGCTAATCTCAGGATTGAAGGTAGCGAGATGTTCGAAAGAGGCTTCAAGTCGTGATGTGGAGCGTTCCTCCATGACCTGTAGACGTGGAGCTCGCTTAATAGTCTCTCACTCTTATAGTCTGATCTATTGACCAATGACCAGCTAGCTGGTATAAAAAGTTATGCTTAACAAACTGCTTCAATTCTTTAGCAGTTAGTTCTTGAGCTTTCTGTCTTCGATTCTTTAGCTTTCGGTTCTTTAACAACAGTTAGTTCTTAACAGCAGTTCTCTGGCATTTTTTAGGGTTTCGAAAGTGGGGGGGCTTAGGGTGGGGGAAGTGGGGGGGGGCTTCCGAAAAGTGGGGGCGAGTCCAAGGTATAAAATAGCAAAATTTTTATAGAAAAATTAGCATTTTTTAGACAAACACACAAAAAATAGCTGTTTTTAAGCTTAAAATTAACTTACCAGTCCATAAACTAGCTAAAAATTGAGAAAATTTTTGAAAATTTGACCTCAAAAACTTAATTTTTCGACACTTTTGGGCGACCCCCGAAAAAGTGGGGGGCTTGCTGAAAAGTGGGGGGGGATGAAAGTGGGGGGCTGCCAAAAGTGGGGGGGGCTTCCGAAACGTGGGGAACCCCCCCCCCCCACTAAAAAAATGCCAGGTTCTTTAGCTATTGTAAAAGAAGAAATGCGAAAATTGAAAGGGAGTTCCAACTTCAAACCATTAGCAGAAAAAGCAAAACTTCTCCAAACATATATAAGAGACCTATTAATTTAATTTTGAATGCTACATACCCTCCTTATTGGCACTTTTCTGCACAAAAGAAAAACGCTTTAATTTAAAGCTTTAATAAACATGCACACATTTCTCAGCTGCTCTGAACATGTCTTGTAACCTTATAAGAGAGTAAAATACTTGCCGCATAAATAAAGCAGGTTTCATAAAATGCACTTTCTCGCCAATGCAATTCTCAGCAATGCCATTCTCGGCAATGCAAACTATGGCTTTTAGTCTTTCTCGGCAATGCAAGTAACAAGCACTAGCTATTCTCGGCAATGCAATTCTCGGCAATGCCTTTCTCGGCAATGTGCATTCTCGGCAATGCAATTCTCGGCATTGAAGACACCCCGTTGCCCCCAAAAATTTGTAACAGTCAATTTATACTTGTACTGTCATTTGAAATATTTTGAGAGAATCAATAATTTCCATGTTTTTGTCAATTCAATCAATGCACCCTGAGCGGTGAGATTTCAATTATAGCTTGCTGGAAAAAGAGACAGAGAAGGAGGAGGCTCTTTGAGTTATATGCGACCGAGGCAAATAGTTGC
>JASAND010012943.1:0-11931 GCA_030248195.1 Trissonchulus latispiculum
TCGAAAGGGAGGTCAAAAGGTGGCTGAGTGGGGCAGGAACGGCTTAGGCGGAATTGATTACACAAAACAAAATTCGGCTTTAGTGAGCAATGGATGCTAAAATTTGACATTGCAAAAACCCTAATTTTTGCTGATATTTATTATACTTTTATACTTACTTCCAAGTTAATACTTAAAATATATGAGAATAAAAGCATTAAAATTTTAGAAGACTTTAAAAATTCTAAAATGCTAGTTTGAAAGTAATATCAGAAGATGGCATAAAGCCGCGATAGTAATGACCTTAATTTTTGGTATGCAATAATGTTGAAATTATCTTCCTCTGCAACTAAGCAACAGTTGTATCAATTATATATTTTAAGGGAAAACTAACAATGCCAACCAGGTAACCCCATTAATTTTACGGCATTAAACTGATGGGTTCTATATAAGAGGTCCTTTAATCCCTGATGCTACGGCTACACTGGACTAGTATACAATGCCGCACTGTACTGAATGCAATACTGTACTACGACATATACGTATACTGGCTTTTTCCTACAGGGGGGTGGGCCCCCCCTGAAATTCGTCCCCCCCCCCCAGACTTGGGTCGCCCCCCCAGGATTCGGGCCTTCCCCCCCCAGAACTCTAAAATGCCCGGAAAAATAGGGTTTTGAGGGTAAATTTTGAAAAATTTTTCCGGCTTCGCCGGACTTTTACCTATTTTTAAGCTATTTTCAGCTTAAATTTAAGTTAAAAATAGTAAATTTTTTAGCTCAGCAGCAAAAACAGCTATTTTTAGGAATTTTGTGAAAAATTTTTCTTCCCCCCTAGAAATCCGAGCCCCCCCCCAGACTTCCCCCCCCCCAGAAATTTTTGCCTAGGAAAAAAGCCAGTATATATATATATACATATATATATATGTTTATCAATGAATGATTCTGCAACTGTCAAAACTGTTTGCTTACAGAAATTGGTATTCATAGCTTTTTAGGACTTTAGGTTATGGTAGGTAAATCGGATACTACCTTCTTTACATGAATCATGACAGGGTGGCAATTCAGGCGATATTTCTCCTCCTGTCGTACTCGCACAAAAAATCAGCTGGTAAAACAGCGTAAGCGTTAACAAAGTAGTTGAAAATAAGAACTAAATTACCGTAACCGAGCAGTCCAAGCAGGTTGAATGTCTTCGGCAATAGCAATGCCCGGCATATTGCGGAAAAAGAAACCAACTACCAACATTCCTATAACACATCAACATTATGCATCGATCTCGTGGTCTTTTCCCGAAATTGGCCTTTTCGTGAAAAGACCAACAATTCCGGCCTTTTTGCGAAAAGGCCAATCACATTAAAAAATTAGTTTAAACTGCGTATATGCTCATTTCCTCTACCAAAAAAGACGAAGCGGATTGGGAAATATTGCTATGGTAACGAAACCTTATTCTTTTATGACACAAAATCTACGGGTCTACCTGCATTTACGAATGACAACGCTTATTATCTTGTTTATATTTTGATAATTGCCGTATTATGTCAAACAGTGGCCCATGGCGATTTTTCGGAATCAGCAATTTCAGATTTGATTTTTGTAATCAAAGAAAGCGACCCCCCGAAAAAACGTCCATGGGCTTTTTTTGGAAACATTCTTAAAATTTCTGCTTAGACAATTTTCGATAAATGGATAGATTTTTGAGGACGACAAGATGATCGGGAAGTGTCAGTTGCTTACATGTCTATCCAAAGAACGTACGATTGACTCTAAGCCTTGAAAAACTTAATCAAACGCAACTTTATTCACGAACTTTTAGTTTTCAAAGGCATGCAAGTAAGCATTGAGAAATCCAAAAATGCGCCCACCCCCAGAAAAAACACCCATGGGCGTTTTATTGGGTGGGCCACTGTTTGGCATAATGCGGTAGCAGTTATTTATTCCTAATTTCATATCTTATAATTTAGACGTAAAATTTCCTTTTTTTGACAAAGACAGCTGGCTTTTTCCTTGGCAAAAATTTCTGGGGGGGGGGGGAAGTCTGGGGGGGTCCCCCCCAGGTCTGGGGGGGGGCTCGGATTTCTGGGGGGGGGGGAAGAAATTTTTTTCAAAAAATGCCTAAAAATAGCTATTTTTGCTGCTAAGCTAAAAAATTAACTATTTTTAACTTAAATTTAAGCTTAAAATAGCTAAAAATGCTTAAAAATGAGTAAAAATCCGGCGAAGCCGGAAAAATTTTTCAACATTTACCCTCGAAACCCTATTTTTCCGGGCATTTAGAGTTCTGGGGGGGGAAGGCCCGAATCCTGGGGGGCGACTCAAGTCGGAGGGGGGGGGGCGACTTTCTGCCCCCCCCCCGGAGGAAAAGCCAGGACAGTCAGGATTTTAAAATTAGTTTACAGTTCTAATCCCCACCATTTGATTGTAAATCACTGTGCACTGAATAAAGTAGACATTTCTTTCTCTACACAGTTTACTTTGCTTTGTGGCAGACAGGGCTTCCACACATTAATCAATGTATATACCTGCACAGCCTGTAGGTAACTCAGAAGTATATAGCCTTATTACCAAACAGCGGCGGCAATCGAAGTAAGGATACCACAGCACCAAAAGCCTGGCAAGAAATGTATAAGATATATAAGGAAAAAATGTTGCTGCCAGGAAGGGCATCTTCCTTAAGGACAGAAAACAAGACAGCATACCCACAACTGACAAGCAGGAGACCAGTCAAAGTAATGCTAACCTGAAACGTGAAACATCGATATATATCATAGGGGTCGCGGTAGCGACCCCTATAATATGTGTCAAAAGTCCCAGGAGACACCGTAAAATAAGCTGCGCAGAGGCTGCGCAAAATCCTGCTCAGATCCTGTGCAGATTTCATGCGCTAATTGTAGAGCACATCGAGTTTAGTATGTGTGCGAAGTTTCAGCCCCGTATCACTTTCCGTTAAAAACTTGCGCTCCGGACCGGTTATGGCGGCGATGTTTTTTTTCGGTTTCTCCTATTTAATGGTCGTATTGTCCTGACTTTCCGCCTCTTTCACGTAATCTGCAGCGGAGGCCGGACCTCAAGGGGTATAGGGTCTGGTAGTACCCCATGCGCCATTTAAGAATCGCTACTTTTTTCGCCGCAAGTGCGCCACAGCGCCGCAGCGGCGCCACAAAGTCGGCTCAGAGCGAAAAGTGACCATTTTTGTGGTCGCTGCGCAGCTCGAACGTTAAGAGCTGGAGCCGATTTCTTTTTATATTCAGAAACTACATATATTGAACTAACTAAATAGCTAAGTCTCGTTTCTCTATCACTTCCCATGCGACCACAGTGGCCGGTCAAAAATGGTGAAAATTCAAAAAATGAAAAATCGAAATTTCTCGCTGTGTATTCAACTTAGAAAGCTCAATTCTTTCATACAAAGGTTTTCTGGCACGGCGAATTGATTCCCGTAAGCAGTTTTGCCGTCGGACCCACCCATATTGCTGGGCTGGGCATATAGCCTCTCAAAACTTTGTCCATAGGGGTTTTCTGGTGCGCCCAGCTCATTTCCGGTGTCCGTTTTGCCGTCCGACCCACCCATTTTGCTGGGCTGGTTCCACTTTGCTGTCGGGAGGGTCAAGTCTGTACCGACTTACAAGAACATCATATAGGACTGTGCATGACCTCTCAAAACTTTGTCCATAGAGGTTTTCTGGTGCGCCCAGCTCATTCCCGGAGTCCGTTTTGCCGTCCGACCCACCCATTTTGCTGGACTGGCTCCACTTTGCCGTTTGAAGGGTAAATCGGGTAGGGGGTCAAGTGGTCAAAAATAAAATTTTTCAAAAGTGGTCAAATTTGGTATCAAATGAGTGCTCTAAGTGAGCTGAGAAACTTTTGTCATAGAACTGCGTACCCAAAGTGGCTGTAGAGTGCTGTGGTGGGGTGGGGTGGGGACTTAGGCGATTTTGGGTCAAAAATAAAATTTTTCAAAAGTGGTCAAATTTGGTACCAAATGAAAGCCCGCATGGAACTGAGCAACTTTTGTCATAGAAGTGCGTACCTAAAGTGGCTGTAGAGGGCTGTGGTGGGGTGGGGTGGGGACTTAGGCGATTTTGGGTCAAAAATTAAAATTGTCAAAAGTGGTCAAATTTCGAGTCAAATGAAGGCCCGCATCGAACTGAACAACTTTCGCCATAGAACCACCCCACCAGTCGGATTTATTTACTTGCTTTCTCAACCGGCATTTAAACGACAGACATAGGCCCAACACACATATTATCCCCTTTTGTGCGGAGCATTTTTGTTACTTGTATATATATATATATATATATATAATCTCAAAGCATGAAACATCAACCTAAACTACGTGATACATACCATAACATTTTTTACCATTTTGTTAAATATTGTAAAGATCAACAAATCAGCTGACATTTTCGCAAATTAAATGAGGTCGAGAAAATTTGGAATGTATACACAGACGTCTATATAGAATAGACCCCCTCTGCATCAGGGTCTGGGACTTTTTGGTCGGGAGAGAGAGGGTGGGTTTGTAGCTTAGTTATAGCAGTATAGTCAAGGAGGGTAAAAAACTCCGACAAAGAGCGGTAAGAAAAACATCCCCACGGAGAACTCAAGGTAGCAGATAGAGATACCTAATATAGAGCAAATTAAAGGGCGATCTCTATACTACAAAAATTTCAGTACTGTTTTTGTTTTACCCGCTTCTGCTGGTAAGAAAAAACAGTGATGGAGTTTTTTCTCCGGCAGCACGGACGCTTCAGAAACGCTATATGCCCCCACTGGATAGCCGGCATGCCGAACTATATATAAATTGCACCATACTCGAGATTTTTAAGGCTCCCTAAAATATGGGTGTAAAACAGGGTATTTTTTACAGAGGGGGCTGCCCCCCCCGAAATCGCCCCCTCCCGGATTTTTGCTTCCCCCCCCGGATTTTTTGGAGGCCCAAATTTTTGCCAAAAATAGGCCAATTTTCAAAAAATTTCCGGCATCGTCGGAGATTTTTTCGTAGAAATAGCTATTTTTAGCTTAAATCCTGGCACTTTTGAGAACTTTTAGCGTTTCACCATGCAGAATACGCCAAAAAATACCATTTTTTGGCTCATTTTTGCAAAAAATCCCCCCCCGGAAAAAAATCCCCTGGTGTAAAAGGCTCAGAGCGGCCCTTATTTAGGGCTGATACGGAAAAAGCAGAAGCATTTACCCAGGCGTTTTTTTACCCTCCTCGACTATTCTGGACTCAGGTACCTATTCTAAGGGATTTTTCTAGGGGGGACCTTCGGGGGACGAGCCATTCTTGGGGGGGGGGGGGGTACGAAAATTTTTCAAATTTTTTTAAAAACATGCTAAAATTGCGCTATTTTTATAGCAACTACCAGAAATAGGCGGATTTAGTGCGTAAATGGGCAAAAAATCGATTAAAAACCTCCAGCGAAGCGGAAAATTTTTGAAAATTTGGCCTTCTGAGCGATGTTTTCAGGGCAAAAGTTGGTACCAAAAGGGGCACCCACTCTTGGCGTGGGGCGATTTTTTGGGGGAAACAGTGTTTATGGTGGGTCCCACTCCCAACTAGAGCAAGCCAAGCCCAGCTATATATTAGAAAACAGGCTAGATTTATATATATATATATATAGCCATTGGCGAAAATCCACCCCATTTTTGCGGGGAAAACCCCCCGGCTCCTGGTCCAAGGATTGGAGCTATGAGATCCAAAACATAGCAGCAGAAAGCGCGACTCTTTCTTACCTACGTGTGCAAAGATCAAGTCATTTGGTTCACTTCACTACTGCTCATTTTTTTACATTTTGAAAATGACACCTACTTTTTGGTCCAACCAAGGCAAAATTTTGCGAAAGTTTGGACCGATGTAACTTTTGACTGGGTGGGCTAGAAAAGTTTTGCAAATATATATCTGCAATGATGGCAAGTCTTCCTCTTTGCACACAGCGAAAATTAGATCGATCCGATGCACCGTTAGCCTGGCACATTGTCAAAATGTGGCGGGGGAAAAACCCACGCATTTTTTGAAAACTTTATTAACAACCAAACAGGGAAACAATTCGACACTATATATAGCAGACACTATTGTGTCAGATTTGGATAATTTTGCTTCCCTGGCTAGCTAGGGGCCAAAAACCCTGAAAGTGCCGTTTCGGTACTGGAGGACCCACGACAGGTCCAATTGTGGATTTTAACTGCCAGTTGAACGTAAACACCATTCTCTACACGATAGATTAATAAGTTTTATCAAATTACACCGTATTTAGCATTTTTCAAAAATTGCAATATCTTTATGTTATATAAACTTTATGAAACCTGTCCGTTTGATGCTGCATTTTCATTCAGTGGCACATGAAATCTCAAAAAAGGTATATACCTAGACAGAGTTTTTTATTTATGCTAGCTATAAAAGAGTTGAATTTTACACCGGAAGTATCAGGATAGCGCTACGACAATTTCTGAGGCCTGTGCCGGGTGGGTTTCCCCATTGGGTTTCCCCCACTACTTTTTGCATTACACCGGCGATAAAGCGACTGACTATGTTTGGATTAGTAAAAATGTGTGTGTCAGAAAGTAACTTTAGCATTAGGCAGTGCCTGCATGAAATTTTTCAAAATTGTCGATTTGGGACTCCGATATTTAGACTCCGGCGACAGGGCCACTGACAGTGGCTACCTCGGTGAATCTCTAATAAATTTCGTACCATACGAGAGCGTTCAAGCACCAAAACAAAACATATAATAAGTATGAACTTACAATTCCAAATGGAGGGCACAGGATATGTGAAAGAACAAGTTGACTGTATTTAAGTTGCTGACTGTTGGAGTCATGCAAAGCCAGAGATTTGTAAGACGACCGAAGACAGCAGCTGCAACATCTAACCAAGAATGACGAAGTTTTGGAACCGGCCATTTCAGATTGTTTCTCAGACATGTCGTCGGCGTTACCAGAAACGAGCAAACCATTGCAGGCTTTGCTAACCCCATCTCTATCCAGTGCTTCAGAAATATCAGTCATTCCGCTCCGCTAGCAAAAGTCACCTTAAAAATTAAAACTAGCAAGATTACGGACATCAGTGACCATAGATGTGTTAGGGTGTCGGCTTATTTCTTGGCAATTTTTAAGGGGGGGGGGGCTCGATGGGGGGCTCCTATCTTGGGGGGTATGCTCCCAACAGTTTTAACTAACTTTACGCCCCCCCCCGAATTTTTGACATACGCACGTACCTTCGCCACAACCTCCGGCTGCCCCCTCGAACCACCCCAGCGATTTTTGGACACAACAAGTCAGCTAAATTTGGCTGAAAAATGATCACATTTTGAAAACTTTTTCTAAAATTTTTACTTATCTCGCTTTAAAATTCAAAAACACCTAAAACATTAAAAAAACAGGCCTTATGTTGAAGAAAACAGGGCTACACATTAATTACAGAAATTTTGCATTTTTGGCCATTTTTCGAAATTTCTGAGGTCCGAATTCTGGGGGTAGGGACCACCGTCATATTCCGGGAGTCGACCACACAAGCGGATAAGGGGTGGAAACTTTCCGCCCACAAGTGGTCCCAAAATTGCAACCACAAACAAGGGTTAAGAAAATTGCCCAAATATAAATATATATAATAGGTTTTACAATCAAAATTTCCAAAAATTTAAAATCACCATTTTCTGCTAAAAAACGTCCGAAAATATCGTCTTTCTAAAAATAGCCGTTTTTCGTTAAGAAACCGTATTAAAAATCGGATTCAGGAAAAACTTTGTTGGACAAAATACGTAGTTTTAAATTGCTGCGCAAGGTACATATAACGATTTTTTTACCATTAATTTACCAAGGATTTTTTATAAAATTTTTTAGTGGATTCATATATACAATGATTATAGTCGGGGCGGGAAAAAATCACCTGGGGAAATAAGGCTCCAACTTTTACCGTATAAGCCCTAGAAAACTGTAGTATGGTGCAAAGCATAATTTGGCATGCCGTACCCAGTAGAGCATTTACGTAGCGTTTCTGAATCTTCCGTGCTGCAGGACTAAAAAACTCCAAAACGCCAGAGCGGGAAAATACCATGGGCGGGAAAAACACAGTACTAAAAATTACTCAAGTTATTCAGGAGAGCAATATTCAAGGGCTGTTTCTCCATTTTCGGCCATTTTAAACAACATAGTGCACTTGGGTAGCCCTCCCAAGCATTTTTTCAACCCCCCCCCCCCAGAAATTTTGGGGGGGGGGACGGTGGGGGGGGGGGGTAGTCGCGCCGAAGGCGCGAAAATTGGCCAAAAATAGGGTATTTTTAGGGTAAATTTTGCAAAAATTTTCAAAAAGTCCCAAATTTTTGGCTTAATGTACTTGTTATTGCGAGAAATACAAGTTTTTAATAGTTTTATGGACTTTTTGACTGAATATTAGCCTTCTTTTGAACTTAGAAACACCTGGACAATCAAGTTTTACAGTTTAAAACCACTGTCTAATGTAAAAATTACTTCATGATTCGATGTTTATTAGTATTACAAACGGCTGAAAATGCGATTTTTGACATAAAAATTGCCAAATTTTTTTTGTGGTCCTGGGGGGGGGGTTGGGGGGTCTCCAGAGGGGGCCCCCCAGAAAATGTTGGGGGGAGCCCCCCCACCCCAAATCTCCGTTACACCTATGACCCCCCCGCCAAAATGACAAATTTTGGCGACCCCCCCCCCAGATTTTCGGATTTTTGCTACCCCCCCCCCCAAATTTTTGGCCAAACACTGGCCAAAAATGGCATAAAATCGAAAATTTAGGGGGGGGGGTCCCCCACCTTCTGTCGGACCCCCCCCCCCCAGATTTTTTGCCCAGCCACACCTATGGTAGAGGGGAGGGGGTGTCTAAAAGCCGGCCCGGCCCATAACTCTCTAAAACCCGGCCGGGCCGGAAACTATATATCTAAAACCCGGCTCATTATTTTAAAACAAGGCAAATTTTGGGCCGGGTTGTCACTAAAACCCGGCTCGAATTAACATTTTTAACTTTTGGGCCGGATTTTCACTAAAACCCGGCCCGAATTCATAATTTTATATTTTGGGCCGGATTTTTACTAAAACCCGGCCCGATTAACATTTTGAACTTTTGGGCCGGATTTTTACCAAAACCCGGCCCGAATTTATAATTATATATTTTGGGCCGGGTTTTCAATAGCCATGGGGTGAAACCCCCCCCCCCCTTTTTGGGGGAAAAAACCCACCCGCCTCGAAATCGGGTGCAACAAGGACATTTTGTCCCTTCTGTGCACCCAAATAAAAATCTAGTTAATTACGATTTGAGTGAATTTCCTTTGAGAAATTTATTTAAATCCATAGTATCAATTTTCTCAATAAACTTTTTACTGCAATCAACAGTTTGCACCTCTTCTGGAAGTTCATTCCAAATTGAAACAACCCTATTCGAAAAGAAAGTGGCGAATTTTTGTGTACGACAAAAGAACTGAGCTAGTTTTAGACCATGTGAGTTTCTTGTACCAGTATCATTTGAATATTTAAAAAATTCATCAAACGGTAAATCTATTAATTGATGTACAATTTGATGGGTAATTTTCAAATCAGCCCTCAATCTTCTAAGTTCAAGGGAGTGTAATTCAAGAAATTTCAAACGCTCTTTATAAGTTAAGTTGCTAACTGCAGGAATTTTCCTAGTATACAATCTCTGAACAGATTCAATTTTATCAATAAGAGTTATCAACTTCGGATTCCAGACAGGACTTGCATATTCAAGATGAGGTCTTACATATGTTTTATACATCTGAACTAAAAATTTAGTGTCTCTACATTTAAAATTTCTAAATAAAGCAGACACTACTTTTCTTGCTTTACCTATAATCATTTCACAATGATCATTAAACTTCAAGTCAGAATTGAGCCAAACTCCTAAATCTTTAATTTGAGTCGCCTCAACAATCGCATTTCCATTCATGGTTATGTTGATAGGCGTTGGAGGTGTGCCCAAAACAAATAATAAATATTTAGGAACTGAAAACTGCAACTGAGCAATGCCTCCCCACTCTACAACATAATCCATGTCTTCCTGAAACTTCTGAATATCTACTGAAGTATTAACTGTTATATACAGTTTGGCATCATCGACAAAAAGTTTAACTGCACTGTGCTTAATACCCACGACAAGGTCATTAATATAAATTAAAAAGAAAATAGGCCCTAAAACACTACCCTGTGGCACCCAACTTGTAACAGTTTTCCAAGAAGAAAAACAATTACCTACCCTCACTCTTTGTTTTCTGTCCTTCAAATAGTTTTGACACCATTTTAGTAATTTTCCTCTAACTCCACAAGCTTTAAGTTTTTCCAAAAGTTTAACATGAGAAACCGTGTCGATAGCCTTTTTAATATCAAGATATGCTATAACTTTACAACCTTTAGTATCTAGAACTTTACCCCAATCAACAAGACATTGAAGAAGTTGCGTAACTGTAGACTTTCTACTAAGTCCTCCATGTTGATGCTCACTTAGAATTTTGTTACGTTCTAAAAGAAATAAAAGATGCGGTTTAACACATCTCTCAAAATTTCTCATTAAAGCACAAGTAACACTAATGGGTCTATAATTTAGAGCTTCCGCTTTAGACTAGGGTTGTTCCCGGGTTGTGTAGCGGGCCCCGGGCCGGGCCGGCCCGGGCCCGGGCCCGGCCCGGAAAATTTTATGTTGAGCCCGGCCCGGGCCCGGCCCGGTTTCACTATAAAGCCCGGCCCGCGATTAGGCCCGGTTTTTTAACCGGGCCCACCGGGCTCACCGGGCTCACCGGGCCTACCGGGCTCACCGGGCCTACCGGGCTCACCGGGCCTACCGGGCTCAAAATATATTGATTGTACATAATGTGCATTTTGTGCTCTTGATTCAATGAGAGCGGTGTATAAAACCAACTTGAATGGATATATCTATGCACATATTCATACTAAGCATTTGTCCTTTGTGATGCTGGGTTGGTCGGTAGAGTTTTCCCCTGTCTGGACTAGTGGGCTGATTTTAAGCGTGGGAAGAAGTTTGAATTTCTTTCAGTCGCTGCATGCCATTTTACTGTCATCTCAATCCCTTCGTATATACTAGGTTCTTGTTTTGATCTGGTGTTTGGGTTTATTCACTAAATATGTCAACTTGTCTAAGTCTGAGAAAGAGAATTTGAGAAATTCTTTGAAGTATCATAAGAGTTTTCTGAAAATCAAACCTGTCTCAAAGCTCCCAGAATTTATAAACCGTTCAAGTGACATTTGGAGCAATTTGGGCCTGATTGAGGAATACAAACCCGGTTTTCCTGCGACTGCTCAAAAGCTTCCTAATGATTATTGGGTGTGTATTCACTGTTTTATGCCATTTCAGCGGCCAAAAGGTAATTTTTTGAATTTATGTTGGCATATTTTGTAACCTAATTTGCATATTTGTTGTTCCACGTAATTCAGACAAGCAATAGTTAAAGCTCATTTTTGCTGCCGACTTGCGTTTGGATGCTTGCGTTTTCACTCTGGGCTGTTCTTGTTTTTCATTTCTGTTTTGGCTGGACTACATTTCGCATATTTGGTGAGTTATGTTAACATCGCCCAAAGTGAAATTTGCTTGGTTTATGGATCAGTATTTAACTCTTGCTTTCAGTCTTGACTGTGTTAATCGTATGTCGACAGCAATATTAAATTGTCAAAGCTAAATTTGCCTGTTTTATTTATCAGTCTGTAAATCCTGCTTTTGACTTTCCTTAAGTCTTTAAATTGGGCCTTTGTATCATTTGATGATATATATATATAAACTTTGGTTATTCCTTTGCGGTTTTAGGTACTGTACCAACTATGGAACGTTTACTTACGCTCGACACATGAAAAAGAACCATCCCTGGGAGCCTGTCTGAATCTGCTAGCTCTGCCGTTGCAGCTTCTGAAGGTTCAGTTACCTCTGGTTCCAGCCATTTGGTTAGTGGCTTTTTCCCTAGTCAGC
>JASAND010012945.1:0-12549 GCA_030248195.1 Trissonchulus latispiculum
GCTACAAGGGTAGAAAGAAAGAGTAAAAAGAAACTACTTAAAAATTAGTGAACTAAATTTCACCATCAAACTCCAGCAGCTGGTTTGGCTGACTAAATTTGGTAAGCAGAAGGCATGTCTGTGGCTAACTCTCTTCTTCTTAACTAACAATATAAATAATGAACTCGTATTCTATTATAGTTTGCGCTTTACGGAATCTATATCGTAACCAGTCGTTCACAGACACCTTTTATCAAAAACCTTACAGCTAACCACGACTAATTGTTTCTTGTGTAAAGTATATATATAGTTTTTGAAGACATACATACATACCTTCGTCTTCAAAACTCTCTTCGCCCTTT
This sequence comes from Trissonchulus latispiculum, assembly GCA_030248195.1. Lineage (NCBI taxonomy): Eukaryota > Metazoa > Nematoda > Enoplea > Enoplida > Ironidae > Trissonchulus > Trissonchulus latispiculum. Next base: position 342 of record JASAND010012945.1, read on the forward strand.
ACTTTCGACTTCTGAAAAAATTCAAGAAGAGTTCTGTGAAGCGTCAACACTCCCAACTTTGAAAATACAGTAAATTATAAAATACTAATTTTTACTTGCAAAATTTGATACTTGTTGACAGATAAGATATATTAACATACATACCCCCAAATCTCCTAATAGTTTACCTTTCTCTTGTCTGTGCCACTCAAAGCACTTGGCTTTCTAACTTCAGGTGGATCGAACTCTCTTGTGAAGAAATTATACTGCTCCTCAGGAGACACCATTAAACTCTATAAAATGGTGAATTTTAAATTTACGATAGAAAAATCAACGGAGACACAACATTCTCTACTTTAATAACCAAACAACAAACAGTAAAACTAACAAACAATCCTACTGGGATCTGTAAAGCAATGAAAATATTTTAAATGACGGAAGGATAAAGCTATTGTTTTTACCAGTGAAACATTCACACCAGTGAAACAAAAAGTATTCATTCCGAAAATAACGCATAAGATTACCGTTGACTGTTTCTTTCGTTGCTCCTGCTTCTTCTTAATTTCTGCCGCTCGTTCCAGTGCCTTTTCTAGCTTTTGATGAGCATCTTCCTAAAATACAATCAAATACGAGCCTCCGATAGCCGAGAGGTTTCTCACTCGCTACATCATGTCAAGTTTAGCGTTAGAATTTGTTGTATTACTATCCCCTGTGCAATGCATCACGAATCTCATGGGGTGGATACCTATCGGGAGAAGAAGTAGCACAGCACATCTTTCACATTTTGGATTCCAATAGCGTTGCAGAACAAGAATTGTAATGATAATTTTTCAGTGTCAGCATTCACCTTCCCATAAGAAAATGTATATATACACACTGATAACTGGCCCTTGCCTCTAACCGGAATGCCGACAGGGGTGAGGTGGCTAGTGTTGGGATTGGCCGAAATTTTTCTTGGTTGCCTTGGCTTGGCATGGCCGAAGTTTGAAATTGGCCAGCCAATTGGCCGTAGGCCGATCATTGGCCGATGACGTCACGTCACGCCGACTGGCAAACTTTTGGTCACTGGTTGGCCGTTGTCTGTTGGGTTGGCCGTAAGCCCATGGCCGTTGTGTAGCTAGCTATATGCCAACGCTGGCTAGCTGGAATTTACTATTCTTATTCGTCTACAATGCCTAATCATGTGTCAACTTAATTAAACTTTATCCAAAAAGGGTTTTCCAAACGGTTAGCTCTAATCCGTAATAATTCTGTTTTAATTTTACTGGAGAACCACAATGAATTGATGAGACGTTAACCACGAGACAAATTCAAAAACTAAGTTGTTTGCACAATTAAAACTTGCATGCATTAGCAAATTTTATTGAAAAATAACGCTAACTACGATAAATGAGTACGGACGTATCGAAAAGTTGGAACTAAGTCTCATCATCATATATATAAGTAAACTGAAAATTTGTAGTAATGCATCTAACGTAACGTTTGTAATGCAACATGTGAAAGATATTATGAGGCAAAATTAAATTTTACAACATGGTTAACGCATAAAATCAGTAAATTTGGGCTTGGCCAGCAGTCGGCCATTGGCCAGCCAACTTTGACTGCCAACGGCCAACGGCCAACTGCCAGCTGCCAATGGCTTGACTGGGCAATGGCCGCACCGGCCAACGTCCAACACTAGAGGTGGTCACAAAGCTTGCGTATAGTCTAAGCACCAGTATGTAAGACATTTATAAAGAATAACTACAGGATATGATAGTAACAAAATATGGTAGGTAACTAATTTCTAATACTCACTGAGTCACTAACGTTCAACGGCTTTGTGAAAAGAAACAACTACCTCGTCAAAGTGCTCTCTGACGCGCGATATCTGTCGAAGTTGGCTTAGCCGGCGTTTAAATCTTTCCTGTGTAGAATCATGAGCCTGAAAAAGTTTACAGCTTTATGCTAGCGAACAGAGCATGCAGATCCAGTCATTGGTTGGCGCCTAAATTAAATTAAATTAATTAATTACTTAATTAATAGTGAGCACCTACTAATCTAGGATGGGTACTTAATATATAACTCACACTAGATTTAGATTCTTCATCAGCCTTGGCCGGAGCGTCAATCTTCACAAATCCCTTCTTCCTTGCTTTCACAGGGGGCAACTGTATAAGGGATCCTGAAACAGGCAAATTAGTGTGGCACTAGTTACATACGAATGCCACTAATATAATCGGCGTTTGACTTAGTGGCAGATGCCACGCCACTACGCCAGTGCCAACTGTCAGATCCATCTGAAATGAAACATTGCGGAGAAATTTTCTTGCGAGGATTTAAGGAGCCCTAGTTTTAGTTTTGCCGTGTTCAGTTTACAGTCGTGAATGCACAAGAAAGCACGTCGACGCGCGCTGATGAGCGCTCACGTGAGACGACACTGTCAACGTGTTCACCTGTAAAATGGGTTACTTCCTAGTCTAGCTGGTCTGATTACGCCTGCTGCAACGATAAAACCAGCTAATCTACAGGGTCATGGTCATTGTGCAACGTTACTACAACAACACTTGAAAGCTTGACGATGATTAAATTTAATAGTGAGATATGTAATTAAATACAGTTTTGACTGAATATGTCTCAAGTTGGTTCTGGCTAGCAGTATTTGGTATCATCAACTTGCTCCGACAACCATATAAAACGAAATAGCTGAAACAGCTTGACTTAGTTATGTAAAATGTTTCCAGCAGTATATTTAAAATAATTTTAAAATCTAATCGGATTAGTTAATGCACCTTTTGAGGCTGAAGAACCAATGTTGTCATCATTAATACCATAGTTGGCAGCTGACGTAGAAGCGATATGAGCAGGATCTGAATATATCTAAAACATTTAAACAATGCAGATTTTTGTGTGGTTAAGGTTAGTTAAGGGGGGGTCCACTTTTGGAGTCATTCCTTACTTCCTCCGATCTCGCTGATTCTCGCGTATTTTGTTGTCCATTTTAACGAGTTTTTAAAACTGAAGTCACGATTGTCGAGTAATTTTAACTCAAAGTTGAGATTTCATGTGTTTTGCTACGTTGTGTCTGTTTCGAGCTTTAGAACATATACATAGTGGCTAAATTTTTTTAAAGTGAAGAGTCCAATTTGCGGGAGGATGTGGTCAACCGTTAGCGTGTAGAGAATGTGTTACGCTTATAATACATAGAGTATGGCAGCTGTCATACTCTTATGTATTATGTACTCTTGATGCTAGGATTGAGTGTTAAACATAGTCCGCTAAATGAGGCTTTGTTGAAATTACACACTAATTTAGGGTGGACCCATTACAAAGATTCCGCCTCCGGTGGAATAAAAACTCGTTAAGATATAAAATTTTGACAATAAAATATATATGTGAAAATCAGTGAGACCGGAGAAAGTCGAAAAAATGACCCAAAATGGACCCCCCCTTAAGATCTTCATATGAAAAGCTGCTTTATGTTTGAGACGTTGTATAATAAATAGCTAATTTTCTCTGTTGTTCAGAAGGTTGTTGCGGTTCACGCTCACGAAGTTGTGTGATATTACTAGGTATTTACGTTTCACCGATTTATTGTAACTTTCCGATCATTTCTCCAGTGCTGCAATTAAAGTCAACGAATCGAGCTATCCTAATGTATCCTAAGGGACGGAAATGTTTTGACAACGCTGAGCTCAACTCAAACATCGCACAATTTTTCGATTTTGGAACGTTTGATTTTTCAATCCGCCAAGGACGACCAAAGGGTATCGAAAACTGTTTTTGATTATGTAATACGTTGAAAAAGTTTCCTTATTGAGAAATGGACTTCAAATTTGTGTTCTGCAACGAAAAAATATCAGCACCTAACTTTTGACCAAAATCGAAAACGAAAAGGTACCCCTCCTGTATCGAAACACTCTGAATTCGCGGAATCCAAAACTTTTACAATACTTGAACTAGGTATTGTCAATACTCTTATCAAGTTTATCTCGATTGGTTAAGCTCTAAAATCCTGGGGAGATACTAGATAGATGCTAATTGGAAAGACCCCATTAATTTTCACTAAAATGTTCTATGGGCCTTTTCAAGAAAGGGTAGAGTAGAGTTAAAATTAGCTCGATCCTTTTCATGAAAGAGGTAAAAGAGGGAAACCCAAGCATGAGAGGAGTTTAAAGCGAGTTAAAACAGCTATTTTTAACTCTATTCTATTCTACTCTACTCTTTCTTGAAAAGGCCCTAAGGAATATTAGTTTTCTTTCCTGTTTCAACCTCTTTCAGCTCTGTTTGCATGTCTGCTTCGTTAATTTTCATTTTTTGTTCCATTTAAGTTTCTACTACTAGCAGGTTTTTATTACTGTTTGTTTCGAGTTTGCAATGCTACTGTCTTCACGGAAAAATCCGTTTCATTCATTATTTTGGACATAACTTACTTAATTGAAATGAAATGCATTAGCAAACATTTCAGATAAATATGGAGACTGTAAAAACGTTCAGATAAAAGCTGCCGTAAATTGCCTGTAGACATACATATACATGTATAGCAACATATCTTGGGAACACATGCAAGACACGCATCAACATCTCAAATAGGAAACACATTACAACTTTGTCTATTCATTTTAACACTTTTCATTACATTTTCAGTCCGCACTAAAACATGGTCTTCTTCGTCCATCCTGTCACAGCATTAACTATGAAGCACGAAGTTGTAAAAACACATGACAACGTCTAAAACTCAGATTACATAAAGCCTCAACCAAAATATTGGCAGCATTGCATCATGCTGTTGCCAGGCTACTAGGCTGATCTATCTTCTTTTCTTGCAAGAGTCATAAAAGTCAATATTTCTGCTGCTATCTAATCAAATTTACACACTGCCGTAAACTGCATTCTACTGGAAGTGTTCACATTAATTTATCTTAGAAATTTCCGCCACAAGTGGAAGAAATGACATGAAAGGTTCGCTTGTTAAAATTTTTGTGCAAACGAAACCGGTTTGTTTATTGCGTCACCCACGAGCATTTCATGCTTCACAGCTTAGGAGTGGGTCTCCGCTGTTCAGAGCCAGAAGAAATCTGTTTTCCAGTAATAGAGTCATAGCTGGTACATTGTTACAAAGCTTTTGTAGTCTGCGGAATTTAATTATCCAGCATTTCAAAATGGCTAGCTGCTCTTCGGACCCTTTTTCGTACGAGGTAAGAAGCATAAGCCGTCTTAACTACCGGACATTAATCAGGTCTGTCTTAGTGTCTTGAGTCTTGACTTTCGTCCACACTTCTGTATAGACGCTGTATAGTTTCCCTGCATCTGCGCGAATCTTGGAAATTTGGTAGTCAACCCCCGAAATGTGATGGGGTGGTAGGCTCCTCCCCCCCCCAGAGCCCAGATATTTCGAAAAATGGCCAAAAAATGCAACATTTTCTATTTAGTCCATTTTTCTTCTAAATAAGGATTGTTTTTAACGTTTTAGGCGTTTTTCCTGGGCTTTTTTACTGGGGGGGGGCGCCCCCCCACTTTTTGGGTTCCCCCTCCACTCGACAGTCCCCACCCCCCCCCCCCCCCCACTCACTGTAAGGTGCCCAGAAAATGCCAAATTTTAAGGATTTTTGGTCCAAATTTTCAAAAATTTTCCGGCTTCGCCGGAATTTTTCGGTTAAAAATCGTCTATTTCGGTATATACTCCAACTCAATTTTTGAGCACTTTTAAGCATAGTTATAGCAGTATATGTAGAAACAGGCTATTTTTACTGCATTTTTAGCGATTTTAGACCACTTTAGATTTCCCATCCCCTTTTGAGTCCCCCGCCCCCCCCCCACTAGTGGGAGGGCTCCGGCTCCCCCACTCTCCTCACCCCCACTTTTTTCGCCTAGAAAAAGCCCAGTTTTACTACGTTGTGAAGCGACTTTAAGCCAAAATATTTTCAAAAAAGACCATTTTTCAGCCAAATTTGGGGGAGTGTAGGCGGATGTTGGGTTGGGGAAGCGGGGAGGGCATGTAAAATAATCTGGGGGGGGGGGGTGGTAAATCTCAAAATTTTGGGGGGAAGGACATCTCGCCGAAGGAAATTTATGACTGTACGCGTATGTACGTACAGGTTGGTACAGGCCTTGAGAAGTGTGGTTGTAATTGAAATTAGAATCGGTGGATAGAGCAATGGGGGTCGGAATTAACCAGTTTTATGTGTGGGGAGGGGGAGGTGACTGTGGATGTCTGATTGTCTCCGATTTGGGCCCGTCCCTTTGAGGTGTCGGACCATCATGGCCCCTGTCGTTCAGGGAATTTGTTAGGGATTTCTCCTGGGAGAAGAAAGTATAAACGCAAAAAGTTCTCAAAAATGTCTGGATTTAGCCTAAATGCTTTTAGGATCATTTTTTCACATTTGCACATTTTTGGCAAAACTGTAGTATATACTCATTCAGGGGAAAGCCCAGGAACCCGGCCCGGGGACCGGTTTCGGAAAGGGAGGACTGAAATTAGTAAAAAATAGCTGAAAACTGGCAAAAACTGTCAGGTTTTTCAAAAGAAAGATTTAAAAATTTTGATCAGCCTTACTCTACTCCACTCCTTTATGGAAGCAGGCAATTCAGTGGCGTGGCGTATAGGCCTAGCCTATCCTGAAGGCAGCCCCTGTCCTAATAAACAAATTTAGGGATTTAGAGGAATAAAGTTTGTAGGTGTGGGAGGTTTTTAGAAAAATCTCAGAATTCAGAAAATGTCGGATTGAGACATTTTATGCCAGAAAGTTATTCCTAATGTGAGCGAGCAGGTTCTTTCGTTTAATATGTATATATATACTATATATATATATATATATATATATATATATATATATATATATATATATATATATATATATATATATATATATATATATATACTTACGTACGAAGTTAACGCTTTTGACGGTTAATCCGGTTTCTGGAAGAATCAAGTTAGCCCTTGGTCTGAAGGATGTTATGTTTATGTATATACATTCTTTCTATATATCTGAGATAAATCTAGCATCAACTAGCTTTTATTTTCAGGAGGCAGTTAAGACATTGAACACATTCCAATCAAATGCTGCCACAATTGAACAGTCGAAGCTTTCTGGTCAGAGGAGCCATGCCGTGTCAGTCACTGAAGCCCGCAATTTACTTGTTGCTACTGGAGTGCCTGTAAGAATAGAATTTGCCTGTTCCAATACACATGAAGAACTACATAGGTAGTGTTAGAAACAGAGATTTATGGGTAGGTGGGCTGGGAAGCTCATCCATCAGCGATGGCCATAGGTGCATAGAATTGGGAGGCGGGGGTTGGACTGGAGGTTCAAATTCAGTCTGGGACGGGGGACCGGCGCCGAAAGCAAGATCTCAGAATGCCGGGTCAAACATTTCTACATATATTTATTCAATTTGGTTTAAGATACATACGTTTTTGTGTACGTATATATATGTGCAATATGTGCGCCTTGTATATATATATATATATATATATATATATATATATTATTTATTGATTCAACTTTCGCATTACAGATTAGTCAGCTAAACAAATTAAATGCTGTCCATATCAGTGGTACTAAAGGAAAAGGATCAACAGGTGCCTTGACGGAAAGCATCCTCCGACGGCACGGGTTTAAAACGGGATTTTTTAGGTGTGTATATACATTTCATGAATTTACGTGCTTTGAATGATGCATATTTTGTTGTTTCTCCCCTCTTTAGCATAATAAGCATAATAGCATATCATGGCCTATATACATATGTATACGTATATTGTTGCGCACTCACCTTATCTTGAAGCCACATCTGAAATGTTATATACTTGTATTCCACCCCTGAACGAAATCGTTTACTCCAGTTACTTTTGCTTAACCTCCCTAATTTTTTCTGTCCGAGTTGTGGTCAAAATATGCAAATATTCAAAAACTTTCTCAGATCGCCGGAAATTGTTAGCTGATTATATCTATTTTTAGCCAAATTCCAGACGAGTTTTGGACCTTTTTCTTTTTCCCATGCAAAATAGCCCAAAATACTAAGTTTTCTTTTTACCCAACATTTTTACCTATATACCGACCTCCTGGAAAATTTTCTCCTTTTGCGATTCAGGGTTCGGGTCGGGGAATCGACTCCCCGAAAAAATCCATAAAAGATAAAGATAATTTTTATGAAATTTAAATTTTTACATCTTGAATTTTTCGGCATCGTTAGAATACATATCTGAAACACGCCCACTGTGGTATGGCCTGATTCGTCGTTTTGTGTTTAGCTCACCCCATCTTGTCAGTGTCCGAGAACGGATTCGAGTCAACGGAAAGTCATTATCTGAAGAATTGTTTGCAAAATACTTTTGGAAATTCTATCACAGAGTCGTGAAGGTATATACGTATACGTTATATATATATATACGTCTTTATAGATATACATACGTTATATATGTTACGTAAAACGTAAAGATGTTGCTGTTTTGTTTTAAAGTTTTGTAAAAGCCTAATGCTACAACGTATTATCTGCTGAAAACAATGTGATTCTCTCCATTGTAAAGAAATGCTAGGTATTTTAAAACAGAAAATTGGTCAAACAAAAGTTGTTATTTTCAGGTTGCTGACGAGACTACGCGCCCTCCTTATTTTCGTTTCCTGACAGTGCTTGCGTTTCACATATTTTTGCAAGAAAAGGTTTGTTTCACAGTTTTTATGCTGTTTGACTTGGCTTGCCTTTTATGACAAAGTTGATTTTAACTGCCGGCTCCAGAAGCCAGAAACCAGGTTTTTTAGAAAATCGGACCTGCTTAAATTCTGTATATTTATATTTTCAATTTGAGTGCGTACTTTTCATTTCGACTGCGTAAAATTAAAAATTACTTTTCAACGGTATAAACGTATTTAACGTCGAATTAATGCGTTATACGACTTTTTAAGAAGGTTAATGTCATAGCTTCATTTTGCGTTGCGTGCTCATTGAATTATAGTGTATGTAAATGTGAGAATCATACACCGGGGGTCTGGGGGGCGCGGCCCCTCAGAAATTGAAGAAAGTTTTAAATTTAAGAGCAAATTTACTGTTAAAACTTTGAATTCTTTTCCTTGAACAGTTAAGAAATTGATATAATTGTTAAGTGAATGTTAGAGTTAGATTAGAGGTTAGAGAAATACAGTTAACGTATCCTTTAGGGATCGGCTCCGGCTCCGTCTCCGGCTCCGGCTCCGGCCGGAGTTGGCACCTCCGGCTCCGGCTGGCCGGAGCCGGAGGCAAGGTAGCCGGAGCCGGAGTTTTCATGGAGGTCTCTGTAGGCTCAAGGAGGAACTTTAAAAAATCTCAGGCAAATCTCAAGAATATTGTTTTTACTTTTCTGGAATTTAAAAAATTCTGAATTTTCGTTGAGACGCTGTTTTATTAGCATGTCAACATTTCTGCCGCATTTCCTTCAAAAAGCAATTTTAATTGCTGCAAAAGCTTTCAAACTTTGGTTTAGTTTGGAAGAAATTATATAACAATTGGAATTACAATTTACAACAACAACTTGAAGTATATAGACGTTAAAAATTCGCATTGAAAACATTTATATACATAACGCTTTGCCGTGCTTGATCAACTATGCAGCATAGTCTACAGATTCATTATATACATATACTGTAAATCAGATTCAATTTTTCTCAATATCTTTGCTTCTTTTTCTGAACTACATATATACTATTAAGGGTTTGGGCGAGACCGAGGTTTCACCGAGACCGAGACTGGCCAAGTCTCGGCTTTTGGGTTAGACAGAGACTAGCAATTTTAGGCTTAAACTTATATACATAGTTTCTTGCAGTTTAAGCTTTAAACTTTAAGAAGTACTAGGGACTTCAACAACTTACGTAAACTTAGTTTCTCCGCCTCGTTAGTTAGTTTTCACAACTTAGTTTTAATTTTTATTTTTATGTAAGTTTCGCTAACATTTTTGTTTTCAAAAAGTTTCCCGTCTCAGTCAAAATCGAGACTTTTCGATGGGAGGGACCGAGACCGAAACCATATAGAAATAATTACGCATAAAATTTAAATGAATTTAAATTTAATAGATTTAAATGTTTTGAACAAAACTATGTATGTATTTTAAGCAATCTATTATATACTACGTAAAGTGCACTGTAGAGTTCATACTCACTTCTGTTAAGCTGACATGTTAACCTTCAGTTTCAGTTCCTTTATTTAAACATAAAAGGGATATAACTACATAAATGTTAAATGGTAAAATGTAAACACAAAATATATGTAAGTGTTTGGGTTAATTATTCTTGTTTATTGGTTGGTGGTATATAGCTGTACGCTGAATGTGTATAATTATTCTCTGAAATTCTTCAAAGAAAAACCTCTTATGGAAGTATATAAAAGCAAAACTTTAATTGTAATAGACAATTTGAATCTATAAACGAAATTATTTAGCATTACTTGGATGCATACAGATGGGCTTGTATATATATAATACCTGAAGACCGAAAGACACAGCCAAAAACTGCAAAAGCTTAAGTTTAGAACCAATTAAACTTTTTTGAAATTTAGTGTCATTTTATGTCCACCTCCGTCTCCGGCTCCGGCTCCGGCCGGAGGTGACTTGCCTCCGGCTCCGGCTCCGGCCGGAGGCAAAATCCCACCTCCGTCCGATCCCTAGTATCCTTGAACAGTTACGAAGATTATATACTCATTTTAGTTTACCGTGTCAAATTAAAATAGAAACAAAGTACAACATGCACAGTATACGTTCATCTGCTATATATATATATATATATATATATATATATAAGTTACTGCTGACAGAAGGATCAACGTTCAATTGAAGATGTAAGCGGGGAGTCGGGGGGGACCCCCAGTAGAAGCCAGATTCCAAACTATGGTAAATTGCTTCTCTTTCTACCTTTTGTCTGCTAACCTGCCTGAACACATTATCCTTTTAACTGTCAATCAGTTGCGCATCTTGCGCCGGGCCCTTCTGTATTAAGCAGCCAAATATTGGCAATATCGTTTGGATAAATATTGGCAATATCGTTTGGACAAATATTGGCAATATCGTTTGGATAAGTTTTGAAAATGTTATTATAGTCCGTGACGGCGGAGTTGTTGAGGCCTTCTACTAAAGATCTTACAGACCGAGGTTCGAATTCCCGCTGCTACAAGCCTTTCAGATTTCATCTTGAGCAAGGGACTAAAGTACATAACGGTTCGCCGTGGTTTCCAGCCAACCCACACTGTCTGGTGTCTACCCTTATTTGGTCGGTAAATGGGTACCGCTACCGCGGTGGAGGGAATGTAGCAAGAGTCTGTATTGTGGCGTAATACCTGGTGAAGTACTGCCTGCCCCTTTCACAGACGCAGTCAACATTTGAGTTGTCACTCGGGCTGCAAATCCGAAGATAAGAACTGGCACCTTATAACCTTATGTAGGTTAGAGTTCTCTTGAGGGAGCACTTTATCTTTTCTTCAGATTTCTGCAAAATTAACATTTCTAGTGTTGAATTATCTTTAAATCTATTTTCAGACTAGCGTCGTAACAGTCAAAATGATTTTAGGTTGATGTGGGAATTATTGAAGTTGGCATTGGTGGTGAATATGATTCGACAAATATTTTACCGTATGTTTTAGTGAGACTGATTACACGTAGTACTCTGATTCAGTCTTTTTATGTCGCCTTGATCTTTTACTTGACAACTTTATTGGTTTAAATTTTTGTGTCAGACTCCGGGAGTGAGGAATTCCAAATATATTATGTCGAAGCCCTATTGACAAATCTGCCAGATAATTATTTGGGATGCCAGATATTAAATTAAGATTAAAACGTCTTTGGCTGTATATGGCATAAATTTCAATGCATTTGTCTATCTGGCAGAACATAAAATTACCTTCTATATATGCCTATGTGTTACGTACGGTATTTTGTATATAATATGTAGACAAACGCTTTTCTCCAACCAGATAGCAAAATGCTAACACAGAGAACAATAAAAAAGCAATTAAGTGTCAAAAATGACAAGCTAATGTTATTCAACAGGAACAAATGCTATGTAATTTCTATGAGCGCCAAATTGTTACGTTTTAAATTAATTTTCTAACCAAACATGAACTAGTTTGAAAAATTTTGGAAATTGCAATAAGTTGTTGACGACTGCAATATCATACCCCTATAATATGAGTGAAAATGGTCGAATGACCGTGTAAAACAAGGCTGCGCAGATTATGTATGTTCGCAAAAATTGTACGTATGAAGAAGAAGACAACTTGAACGAAGTAC
>JASAND010012946.1:0-11848 GCA_030248195.1 Trissonchulus latispiculum
AGCACATGTGATTATTCGTCTTGGGAAATAGGGTATGATAGTCCATTCGATGCTTCTTTCGTAGGTGCCTCTGGAGGTTGTTTCGTAGTGTGAATTGTTGCTGGCACACTGGGCATACAGGCTGGTTATCCAAATACATTACATTCAATACATTCACAACACTTTCGCATCTACCATAAAGGCAAACATACCAGTTGCGCCTTGTGTTGACATCTTGACTGGATCTCTGGTATATTTCACAACTTACAAATTCAGCCAAAAGGTTGGTAGATCAATTAATTTTGCAGCATAAACAGTATAGGTTTCATAAAGTGGTATCAAAACAGTCACCCAAAAGTAGGATTAAAATAGTCACCCAAAAGTGGGATCAAAAGTGTCACCCAAAACTGGGATCAAAATAGTCACCCAAAAGTAAGATTAAAATAGTCACCCAAAAGTGGGATTAAAATAGCCACCCAAAATAGGGATTCAAAACAGTCACCCAAAAGTGGGATTAAAATAGTCACCCAAAAGTGGGATTAAAATAGTCACCCAAAAGTAAGGATTAAAATAGTCACCCAAAAGTTTGAATCATTACATATATTTCAGTTAAATTATCAGAAGACCAAAATAGTCATTCAATACTAAGATCAAAACAGTCACCCAAAAACTTCACTTATCACATATAACCTTTCACAACTAATTAGTCACCTAAATATGAGAACTAATTAGTACCCAATAATAAGATCAAAATAGTCACCCAAAAGTGAGATTAAAAACGTCACCCAAAAATAGAGATCAAAAGTGTCACCCAAAAGTAAGGATTAAAATAGTCACCCAAAAGTTTGAATCATTACATATATTTCAGTTAAATTATCAGAAGACCAAAATAGTCATTCAATACTAAGATCAAAACAGTCACCCAAAATAGGGATCAAAATAGTCACCCAAAAATAGGGATTCAAAACTGTCACCCAAAAGTGAGATTAAAATAGTCACCCAAAAATAGGGAAGGAAATCGGCACCCAAAACCGGGATTAAAATCGTCTCCCAAACAGCCCCCAATTGATCTCTCTATTACTACTTGTTAAGACCCTACCCTTCCCTGGTCAATAATCTAAGCCAACAGTAGATATGTCTTTACTTCAACTAGTATACCTTGTTACTGTTTCCTTTCTTCCTGGAACAGCGCAAACATCCGGTTTCGTTCACCCAGCTGAAGATGTTGAATTTGAAGCAGGCTAGAAACAGTAATTTGAAGATTTCAAATAGAAACTAGAAAAGAGTTTCAGGATTTTTCTATTGATAATGTGATATTTCAAAATCAAAGTGGAAAACTTCTATATATTTTCATCAACAGTTGTTCCATTTTACTAACTGAGTTGTGTGCTTCTTACAATCCACTACAATAGAGTGAATTCTTCTTTTCTTGGATTGGTTTACGGAAAAATATATGCCGTTCAAGACTGCAGGCTTCTTTCCCACACTGGTTTTTGATATTCCATCTATATCTTAATCTTTTACGAAAATAACTGAAGCGTTCACAGTAATAAATTTTCGTGAGAATAAACTGCAACATATAATTCCATTACTGATCACAATTTCTAGTATATATTATACATATCTGCACCACTGGGGCCCGTTGCATAAAGGGTATTATATACTAATAAATTATTAGTGATTAGTTGATTATTGTAGCAGTTCCCGTGAGAATAATTAAAGCGGGGATAAAGTAGAGAGAGAACATCTTGACGTTTTGTAGCTTTTGGGATGCTCTAACAAACTATATATATTCAAATTTGTTATGCCATTAAAATTTTGGCAAAGCCAGTAGAAGAAATATCTTGAAAATTCAAGTTTTCTTGGTATTTGTGATAAAAATGATTGCATACGTGAAGACTGGAAGTCTTAAGCTATTTAAGCCCTAAGGTTATGTATTTAACGAGGAAATATATTTAACGAGGAAATATGTGTACAGTAGCTTGATTACACAAAAATTGGTAAAAGATTTCTTCTACAGATAGTCTTTCAGGTTGATCGTTCAGGTTACTTCTACAATCATTTAGTTTTCAGTGTGTCTCACTTCCACAGGGATCTGAATTTGTTCCATTTCCAGCTTAGTCTCTAAATTTATTCTATTTTTAGTATTAAACTTCAGTTTCAACTATTTGTTTATCATGTTAGTTACCCCCATTTCAGGTCAAAATTTGTTCAGTTTCAGCTGAAACATGTACAAGCTAAAACTAAATTTAACAGTTGCAGCTTCAGTCTGAATATGAATACGTAAAAATACAATATGAATGGCAACTACAAAATCCAGCTATAACAAATTTTTAAAAAAATTTTACAGAAAATTCAAGTCCAATTCTTAAGCGTAGAACAGGCCGGTTCCAAAAGCCACCGATTCCGGTTCCGGTTCTAAAACTCTTACCAGTTGGGTTCTGGGCCCGGTTCCAACCGGTTCCAGTGGAACCTGCCTCTCCTGTAGTGCCAAGTCTAACTACTCAAAAAAACCAAAAAACGGTACCAACTGCGCATATAACTAAATATATCTTGATGATGCCTAAAACTTGTTAGTTTCAGACCTAGTTACTCCGATCTTTTAGCCATTTATGAGTGGTGGGCAGGGCCATATAGCAAAAGATTTTGCATATATAGCCATTTTGCCATATAGCAAAAGCAATTTTCTTCTAAGCATAGGAGCTCTAAATATCCGCTTAAGTCGTCATTTAAGGGGGGTTTGCACTATCAAACTTTCTTCTGTTCTGACTTTGTCAGATGAAAATTTTCTTCAAACAAAAGTCAGTCGAAATTGTCGAAACTCACTCAGCTCTGACAATGAAATTTTTGTTGGACGAAAATGGAAATTCCGTCTGATATCAGACGAAACTGACCAGTCATATTGCTTGATTTTGAAAAGAGCTGGTGTGAAGCAACAGAAGCTAAATTTGATTGGACACTGGCATTGTCAGTCGCAAACTCCTTGCTTGTTTGATGGACAGTGTAAACTACAAGTTGGATACAAAATGTTTGCTCTGACATTTTGTTCCATCTGACAAAATCAGAAGAAAGTTGAAGAAAGTTTGATAGTGTAAACCAGGCTTTAGGAGCATTGGGTTTCGAAAGTACTGCGTTTCCCCTATGCTTGAAGTCCTATCTACCACTCATGATTATTCTTCTAAGTTAGGGGCAGCGCCAGCTACTAGAGACCTTCACGGGCCTGAATTTTCAGGCCCGGCCCGGCCCGGCCCGTAAAAAATTCTGCTCGGCCCGGCCCGGCCCGGCCCGTTCAAAAAATTTTCAACCTCGGCCCGGCCCGGCCCGGCCCGCTCCAAGTCAGGCCCGGCCCGGCCCGGCCCGTAAGCTAGAAAGTCAAGCCCGGCCCGGCCCGAGCCCGTTTTTGCTAAATTTTTGCGTTTGCAAGAAACATTATTCAAAATTTAAAAAATTGTTTGTCCTGGCAGAGAATATTTTTAGTCACTTTCCCAGTAGATATTTATTTGGAGCATTACTGCACAGTCCACGCTTCAGCTCTTTCTGTTCAGAGAATTAATAGCTCCTCAATTTCGTTGATTCAAGTCACCAAGGCACAAACAACATATGAAGAGAGAAATATTGTCAAATATTAAAAATAAACATTATATTTCAAATCTTAATGGATGAGCAAAAGATATATAGTTTAAAAAAATTACACGCACAATTAAGCTACGTACCTGTACATAGGAAAGAGCTAAAAGGAGCTTGCAGAACTAAATAAAAATAATCAGCTCGAAATTAAATAGCCAAAGAGGTACTAAATTCATTTTGGAAGCGACTAAAATTTCCATAAAAAATTCCAAAAATTTGGAAATGAAACTCGTACAAATCAAACAAAACTTTGTGTATAACTGAAAAGAATAGGCCCGGCCCGAAGCCCGGCCCGCTCCAGCACTCGGCCCGGCCCGGCCCGGCCCGCACCCAATTTTTTCCTCCCTCGGCCCGGCCCGGCCCGGCCCGTTCTATCTTAGGCCCGGCCCGGCCCGGCCCGCGGGCCGGGCGGGCCGGGCCGGGCCGGGCCTGCGGGCCTGAGTGAAGGTCTCTGCCAGCTACTAACTCCCTCTCCTGACCCCATCTCCCAGCTCCCCGACATCCACCCTACTAGGAGGATACTTATCTTCTTCAACGACAATACTTAGGATACTTAGGATAATCTTCTTTTAAACTGAGGTGGATGTACAAAGCTAATATCAAATTAACCCAAGCGTTTTTCCAATGCTCTACCATGAAATAAAAAATAAAATGAACTAAAACTAAAAACTAAATTTTGCAACAAACCAAATTATTAATTTGCATCTATGTATAGTACAACTGTAACCGTTTTAGTATACATTATTTTCAAATTAGCAAAAGCTTTCTCTCAGGCCTCAGCACACGAACATCTGACAGAAAATTAAGTGAGTTTGTTTCCTTCAAGAATAGTGGCCTTCAAAACTATCTTCTCAAATCAAAGGCGTGCGTGATCTTGGAGGACAGTTTGGCGTGCAGAACTGGTCCCTCCTTTTCACGCTAATGTCATTTTTGATGTGAACCTACTGTACAAAAACTTCATTATTGAGTCAACTGTTGGAACCAGAAGCATTTCTTAAGCGATTTGATTTTGATAACAGAGAAATCAAGCTCTGAGAAAATTCTTGCCAATCTTTGCCACTTTACAATTTAAATTTT
Organism: Trissonchulus latispiculum; assembly: GCA_030248195.1. NCBI lineage: Eukaryota > Metazoa > Nematoda > Enoplea > Enoplida > Ironidae > Trissonchulus > Trissonchulus latispiculum. The sequence continues at coordinate 4,684 of JASAND010012946.1, forward strand.
TCATGACATTTCAAGAGTAAAGGCTGAGTCCGATGAATTTTGAGATTACGAAAAAATCTTGAACAGACTTTCTGCACTCTGCATATACTGCGCCCGGTAATTGATCCATCAGGGAGGGGCCAAACTCTTTAAAGTAAATTCACCGTTGAAAAACCCACAGAAGCATCCGAGCACATGAATACCGATATGGTTAAACTGTGATTAACAAACAATGAATAAAGAATGCACCTGAAATTCTTCATATTAACGGTTTTGCATCTAGCAACAACAGTTTGACCAATAAACTTGTTAATTTTGACTAAAGTTTTTCTTTTTTGTTAACGTTTTCAGACTTTGTAGACTGTAATCGGGCGATTCATGATTCTACTTTACGCAGGACTGCACGAGCATTTTCTTTTCGTCAACTCCATCTTTGTGAAGAAATAAATTTGCCAGAGTCGCCTGTAGAAGGCTCTCAGAGAGCAATGTTAGCTATGTTCTGTTACTGGGGTAGTAAATAATTAAGCTTCAGTAAAACTTTGGATTCTCTTCCGCTATTTTAGCCGATAACTGGTAACAAATTATTGTGCTTTGTTGTTTTCCCAACTCCATGGAAAGCAATTTAGCCTTCTGTTTTTGGTTCATTTAATTTTACTGGGATAACATTTCAGTGATGTATAAAAATTGTGTCTGGCTTACACTAACTGCTTTTGCTGAAATTATTTTTCTGAAATTTGTCATTCCGGCTGAAAGTCCATTTCAGTTCATTAGAAAGCGCAGGTCCTCCGGATAACTTTGCCATTTCTTTCCTTCTGAGAAAAAAGTACTCCCTCTGGCCCTACTACTTTTGACATGTATATTTCATACGTGTCATGAATTTTCATATAGTTTTTCATATCCCAAGAAATAGAGTTTATGCTTCATCCTGTTTGAACATTTTTAATACCGGTACAAGACTTACGACCCTGCTAAAATCTGCAATTAAAAAACCAGAAAATTAAATTTTGCATTTTAAAGCTACAATTAAAGCTTACAATAAGATTTTTCTTGATAGCTGTTGTGAGCTAAGTTACTAAATTATCAACCAAAATTATTGTGCAGAAGTCGAAACTGTTGGTTTGGGCATGAAACGCTGCTAGAATGCTGCTGACGTAAATAAAAAGTTTCCCCGAACAATTTTGCCACTTTAATTTTTTGTCATGCTTTTGTGAATTCTGAAAATTTTTTGGTCCAAGTTCTGAAGGACGTCTAAGCAAATGCAAAATCCCAGTCATTGCTTGCATCTTAGACACTTATATAAACTAATAAGTAATTTTACAAATTTTTTTAATTATTAATAATTCTGGTTCTACGTCTTCTTCTGTCTTCTGATCTCTACAACAGCAAAACTGACTACATCTTCGATTTATCAACAAAACAAATTCGACGCTTGTCATCTAAAAATAATTAGCCTGAAAGTAAATACTAATTAGTTAATTTATTATACATGCTCTGTATGAACCCAAAATTAGCAGTTATATATAAACTACCAAACCCACTCTAAGATAATTGAGACGTGAAAGATCTCATCATAATAGTAATTGAGCCGTTAACTTATTATTAAATTGGAGGTGGAGGTAAAGCGTGAAGATGAACAGATAGAATTAATCTTTACTAAACGTTTAAATTTATATCAGACTTCTTTATTTCCTTATTTTATGAAATTTACTTTTCCAGTCGTATTTTTAATTATAATCCCGTAACAATTGGAGAACAGAAGATCGTAACAGTTTATCCCTCTTCAGAGGCAGTATCTCTCTGCAGAATATACATATATCTATTTAGTTAGATCAATCCAATGGATCAAAATCAGTGTACCATAGAATCCAGCAGAGATGAACAACAAAAGAAGGTTTGACGAATTAGTTAAGAGATAAACATGCTAACTAGGATAAAAATCTGTTAGCTTCCGGCTATTCTTTAGCTGCATTCAAAGCCTCTGGTTCAATAAGAAACCTTAGTGCTAAGAAACCTTCTTAAAGCCAATTTCTGTAGCAATGTTTTGCTCCTATTTCTTTGTACTGTATCACTCTTTCATTCCCTGCAGGCGGACATGACAAACCAATAGATTAAATGCGCTCTGTAGGTGATTATTTTCAGCAGCCTCTGTTGCTTAGTAATAAACTTCATTCCAGGATCTGCTTTCAAACAGTTGTTGTCGCGATTGTTCTAAATTCTGTTTTCAGCCTCTGTAACTCAGTTATGAACACACTTTCTCCACCTTTTCTGTTTCGTTTAACCTAACTCATGGTTTAAGGTTATGATAATTGAATTTATTGGAGACTTGCAAAGTAGGATGCTTTTACGAAGGACTAGGTTAGAGTTAGAAGCTGTAGGAATACTGCGGTTACTATGGGTTCAAGGGCTTCAATCTGTAGCACATTTGCCAAGCCTTAGTATGCCACTAAATCTACGGCCTACCATAACCATTTTAAAAGGACGGTCTCAGCAGCAAGTAAATTTTTAGGAACTGTCACCGGTAGTTTATAAATCTATTGGTAAATGACATGAGTCGCGAGACAGGGAAGGCTCAAATGCATAATTGTAAAAGCAAGATAGAAGAAGATTCAGAATCAATATAAGGCTATTAGTCATAGCACTGAATTATGGTTTTCCGTCGATACACTATTCCCAAGCACTGTCACTGTTCGTGGACGTAGTGTAGTCAAGCTTCCAATTCAATTTCCAGAAAGGCTTGATTTGAGGTAGCGCTTAATCACACCTCAAATAAATCTTAAAATGACGGTTCCGTTTAGGCACATATTGTTAGTATTCGACTCAAATCACGTTTTGATGGAACCTTCCAAAACTATGTACGTCTTTTGGCGTTGTAACACCCTCTGTGCAATGCCGGTTCAACATTCAGCGATTCCGTTCTGGGCAGAATTTGCATTATCTGACGTAAGGAATCAGCAGTGATAGTTCACCTTGTTGTCTCTACAAGAAATCACCACACTAAACTGCTGCCATCTCTTTGTGTAAGTATGACCCTACAGGCTTTATGATAATAGACGAAACTTTCCAAATGCATTATTTTGGTGCCCTTTAACATTCAGGGTCCAATCCTGAATTTTTAGGTGAAAAGATGGTGAAAAGAAATTTTTGGTTTACATTACAAGCCATTACAATATCAGCATACAGTCGAGTTACCGGATTGATTGGTATTGCTGGAAAAAGGGCACAGAAATAAATATTTTACAAACTTTGAGCTATCTCTAATGGTAAAGTCAGCATAAGCCGACAACCATTTTGGGGAATAGGATAACGTGGGGGGAATGGGGGGTGCAGACTGCAAGCCCCCCAGACCGATAAAAAACTGGTAGACCCCCTCAGCGAAGGGCAGACCCTCTCCTCCAGAAAAGCAAAAAGGGTAGACCCTCAGGGATTTTTTACTAAAAATGGGTTATTTTTAGCTAATTTTAGCGATTTTTTTTCAAAAAATTTTTTAAAATTCTCTAAAAATTGTTATTTATTACTAATTTTTGGTCAAAAACTTTAAAAATTTCCAATTTTACTAATTTCGGAGTAGACCCCATTAAAATTTTGGAAGTTTTTAGGGGTAGACCTCTCGCTGAGGTCGGGGTAGGCCCCCCAGAATTGGACCCCGTGTTTAAATGTATGTTTTGGGGGTCAAAAAATTACCATTTTCGAGGAAATGAGTTTATTCAAAACTGCTGCCAAATCTTAACGACAATTTTGGTTTATTTATGCTCAATTCATAAATCGTTCAATTGCATGTTTTATGAATACCTACTAGCAGGGGTCCTTGTTTTAAGCTAGAGATTTGGGCGAAAAACCATTTGGCAAATCTGCGATTAGTCGGTTTGAACAATTGAACATCGATTTCTCAAAACCTACCCAACAGATTCGAGTTATATTTGGTAGGATGGAATTGCTCACTTTTGCTTTGGGTCCTTTTTCTTGGCCTGGGCGAACAGTTCTCCAGTTGCGAGAAAATCCAATTCGAACTTGCGAAATTTCGTGTGACCGCACATTTGGCGGATCTGTTGAGCCAAATCCAAAACACCCTGGGCCCACATGTCCTTCATATCGTGGCACAAAAAATTTTGGAGTTCTGAGGTTTTGGGAAATCGATGTTTAAAGATTGATGGTTTATATTTAGTCTGTATGTCCGATAATTTATACTAGTTTTTGCTAAATTTGCAAGTTTCTTTAGTTCACTGATTATAAGTTGTAAAACTATGTGTAAACCAACTCCCAAAGAAAGTTATAGCCTTTCAAAAATCACTACATAAAAGAATGTCACCACTTCGAATCTACCACACTACAAAGTGGAGATTTGTAATAGCAGATTTGACACCAATAGAACAAACGGCCAAAACGACCAAAAAAGTTTATAGCTGGTAATGTTTCGATTGCGGATAGCGAAAATATGCGATTCCAATATTACCTCGTCCAGAAACCCACAGCCACAAAAGCTAAAGAGATGCTTTCGCCATTCTGCTCAAAGGTCTGAACTTCCACAATGACCCGTTTAGGAATTTTTGCCATTTTTATATCTTTAGTAGAAAGGTCAATCATTGTTATGTATGTGGCACAGAATTCCGAGGAGGTATAATAGCATGCGTAAGATACTTAACAGTTCCTAATGTATTAATCCCTGAAATATGCCCGAAACATTAAGGCCGAAATCATGGGGGGAACTTAATTTCGGAAAATTAAACATATACATAACTTAAGCTAGAAAAGGAAACTGTCACATAGTGACATTAAAATTGTTGCCGTTGGAATTTCGGGCTCAAGTTGTAGCATTTGTCGAAAGCCTAGATTTTACAAAATGTGAACGTAGCACGTTAAGACGCCCCTGAGATTCGGTCTTAATGTTTTCGACCATATTATTGCAGGCTTAATACAGTAGGAAGTTATAAGTTTTACTTTCTGCTTTGAAATTGGAAATCAAAAATTTGAATTTGCACTCTCCATCTGTACAATGCACTATAAGCACTGACTAATTGGCCCAACTGAAGTGTCCTACTTGATGATTTTTCAGTCTTTTTCTAACTTTGTTTCCAAGCTCGGCCAAGCTGGCCAAGCTCAGATTTTGCTGAAATCTGTGGCCAAGCTCGGCCAAGCTGGCCAAGCTCAGATTTTGCTGAAATCTGTGGCCAAGCTCGGCCAAGCTGGCCAAGCTCAGATTTTGCTGAAATCTGTGGCCAAGCTCGGCCAAGCTGGCCAAGCTCAGATTTTGCTGAAATCTGTGGCCAAGCTCGGCCAAGCTGGCCAAGCTCAGATTTTGCTGAAATCTGTGGCCAAGCTCGGCCAAGCTGGCCAAGCTCAGATTTTGCTGAAATCTGTGGCCAAGCTCGGCCAAGCTGGCCAAGCTCAGATTTTGCTGAAATCTGTGGCCAAGCTCGGCCAAGCTGGCCAAGCTCAGATTTTGCTGAAATCTGTGGCCAAGCTCGGCCAAGCTGGCCAAGCTCAAATTTTGCTATTTGCAAATTTTAGTGTCGATTTAATTCCCCACTTTGATATCGTTGTCTTAGTAATGACCCCCCCCCGAGGACCACCTTCACCCTATACCGTGCCCCCCTCCCGAGGACCACCTTCACCCTATACCGTGTGCCTGCAATGGGCAGAGCAATCTGCCATCTTCCTTATGAACCATGCGAATTGCCGTCCCTTCATTCTGAGCACTTGCAGTGTTTGCATGCACCCTTTCTCCGTAGTGTGCCTTACCACCAGGACCCACCCCCCCCCCCGAGGACCACCTTCACCCTTTACCGTGCCCCCCCACGAGGACCACCTTCACCCTTTACCGTGCGCCTGCAATGGGCAGAGCAATCTGCCATCTTCCTTATGAACCATGCGAATTGCGGCCTTGCCGTACCTTCATTCTGAGCACTTGCAGTGTTTGCATGCACCCTTTCTCCGTAGTGTACTTGCCTTCCCCCGAGGCCCCCCCCCCGAGGTCCACCTTCACCCTATCCCGTGCCCCCCTCCCGAGGACCACCTTCACCCTTTACCGTGCGCCTGCAATGGGCAGAGCAATCTGCCATCTTCCTTATGAACCATGCGAATTGCGGCCTTGCCGTCCCTTCATTCTGAGCACTTGCAGTGTTTGCATGCACCCTTTCTCCGTAGTGTACTTGCCTTACCACGAGGACCCCCCCCGAGACCACCTTCAGCCTCTACCGTGCCCCCCCTGCAGTGAACAAATATTTCACATTTCGGAAAGCAGCTACAAAGACTTTCTCGGTAGTTCGGATTCAATCCGCCAGTAGTCCCCCCCGAGGACCACCTTCACCCCTATACCGTGCCCCCCTGCAGTGAACAAATATTTCACATTTCGGAAAGCAGCTACAAAGACTTTCTCGGTAGTTCGGATTCAATCCGCCACTAGTTAAAATGTCCCTGAGCTTGGCCAAGTAGGACAGTTCAGTTGGGCTGGGCCGACTAATTTAAAGATGTCATATTCTTTCATATTTTAACATAAATTTTAATAGAATAAAATTTCTTCTTTTCACATATTGCCCAGGGGAATTTCTTAATACCTTAGGATATAATAGCTGGCTGAAGCGAGCCACTCAATCCAGGACTCTATGAACTGAAAGCTTCTTCAGAACTTCTTTAGCTTAATACGGTGCAGTACCTTTTGTGGCGAACTTGGAGAACCTTTTGCAAGCTTTGAAGGCATAAAACCTTTGCCATAGTGATCAAACAGTAGTTCACTTGTGTCTACATTTATCTGAGTAGCTGATTTCAGCTGTACGGTACACGGGACACAGATTTACGTTGCGATATTCAAAAGCGTGGAGATTTTCCTGATTAATTCAATAAATATTAAATCCTTGTTAGAATATAAGTTCATTATGAAAAGAGAAGCCGAAAAGTGTTTAAAGGATAGGAGCTCCTTCACCTGACACCTGGATCTTTAGAACTTAAACAGTTAGGAATAAAAAGGTATAATATTTGCCCTTTAAATTTTGCTACAATTTCAGTAATTTAAGGTTTAGGTAGGTATTATAGACTTTTCCAACTGTTTAGATTCGATGTCTAATCATACAAATAATCGATACAGATTAACCTTCCTCGGAGCCAATAAAGTCGGTAAAACTTGCATCATCAGAAGATATTTAAATGATTCATTTCTGACGATATAAAAAAAAAAAAAAAAAAAAGGAGCAAA